>JAWZYT010004878.1:0-75219 GCA_034508575.1 Petrolisthes manimaculis
ATTACCACTCGTTGTTTTATGAAACATTAGATGAATTGGACGCTCGACCGACAATCAAAATAATTATACTGAAAATGAAAGAGAACACAAAAATGTAGTCAGGAAGGAGTGGGTGTGTGAGGCGGGTCACACACAACCCCACAATCCTCACACAGCTCACATCTCCCCACCTTCCACACTCCTTCACACAGCTCACATCTCCCCCACCTTCACACAGCTCACATCTCCCCCACCTTCCCACACTCCTTCACACAGCTCACATCTACACCACCTTCACACAGCTCACATCTCCACCACCTTCACACAGCTCACATCTCTACCACCTTCCCACACTCCTTCCTTCACACAACTCACATCTCCACCATCACACAATTTCCCGCTCTGTCTTCCTGATTCCCACATTGTCCGAGAGGGAATTTAATTTGAAACTATCTTTCCAACGAGGTATACTTTTTACCTGCAGAATCCAAAACGCGTTTGTTTACGTACAACGAGCCACGGTCAGCAGTGTTTCGTTATTGATACATTCCATCCTTTTATTCCCTATGTGCAACAGCAAACTGCAACATCCTAACATTTACATCTATAGAACGAAATTCAAATTGTAGAATTCAAGGCACTATATCTAATTGAATTGTACAATATTCGGATTGCATTGTTTTACAGAAATTCGAGGAAAATCCAGAATAGTCTTTGTGATTAACATGTCCTACACACGACTTTGGTATTGACCAAGATATTTATTTCACATCATATATTAAAGACGACTAATGTAATGGTGAACCATATATATTGAGAAAGTGAGTTCTGCAATCAAAAGTCACTTCTTACATAATTATTAAAGAACCTCGTGTAATCCGCTATAATGCACATGATTTTTTTTAACCAAGTAGGGCGCCAAAACTAAATAGACCTTGATAAAAAAAGGTATTGGCACCTGGGGTCTGATAAGTTGTAAAACATCTGTGGTTCAGTTGGTAGTGTTCCATGACAACATATCCATATCATTTCCCAGTAATCATAGTCAGTGCTGGTACAATACATACAGTTCATTTTGTATATCATACGTAACAAAATATTTCAGATAATTGACAAATTAGCATGTTGCTTAACTATTATCAGACAATTCACAAGGTTGCAGTAGGCTATAATATTGCAGTATGATAGTATATGACAGAAAAAATATTCCCTTTAAAATACAAGTTATTTTTATTAAGCTTCTGACCACGATTGATATTAATTCTTGGAATTGGTCCCATTAAGGGCACTGAGAGGATTAATTGGTTCTTGACACTAAATTTTGGTTTTAGCGTGATATATGGCGCAATGAATAATATACCCAATATACATTAACTGACTGCACAATATATTTATAACATTAACATACTTGCAAGTCTAGAGTGAATGCCATTAATGAATAAAGTTTAGGTAAAATATATCTTTCCTGAAGCCAACGTTTGGTAATTCCAACTTATTTATCACAAGATGGAATGAGTTAAATATTCTTTCTGTACACAATTATCTAGGCATACACACATTCATATAATACATAACATTTTATACAAAACATACTTACCTACGCACCTA
The DNA here is from genome assembly GCA_034508575.1 of Petrolisthes manimaculis. NCBI lineage: Eukaryota > Metazoa > Arthropoda > Malacostraca > Decapoda > Porcellanidae > Petrolisthes > Petrolisthes manimaculis. The sequence goes on from JAWZYT010004878.1 coordinate 1,588, forward strand.
AGCTAACGCACGTAAATACCATTACCCTTAAACATAAACAATATAATATTGCTATCACTACACACATATGTATATCTACGAATCTCAACACATACTGATTAAAATATGTACTCAGCTATCATACGTATATTGAGTACAATTTAGTTATATATTTATATACATGAGAATATATGCATGAAGACGCTTAGCCTCGAGTTTGGGGAGCTGGTGAAAACTTTACTAGAAAATACCAAAATTGTGGTGCCTTATGTGAGGTCTAACGACATTTTAAGACTCCGGCAGCTGCCTCAGAGGATTACCTTGGCGGCCAGGCAGAGGCTCAGGGATGGAGCGTCACCATGGCAGTCAGGAGGAGAAGAGGTCTGGCTGGCATGCAGTCGGGGTGGCAAGAAGTCGGGGTAGCATGCAGTCAGGAGGAAAAGAGGTTGGGGATGGCAGTCTGAATGGGTGGGAGGTTGGTTCGGAAAGATATTAGTGAGTCCATCTCCACATGCTATAACTTAAGATGGCCTCGTGAACATTGCAAGGGGCTATGGTACAGTTGCCTACAAATATTTCGAGACACTACCTGCTAGACTCTGGCAGGTATAGTCTCAAAATTTTTGGAGTCACCTGTACACTCGTGAGACATAATTTCTGACCAGAGTGTGAGGAGCAGAACGATTCGAATCTCCTGGTATTGTTCATTTCCCCACTCAGTACACCTATAGAGGCTGAGTTGTTCGAATTCAGGGTATGTGTGGTGCCTGCCGTTCGTCTCTGGTCAGACATTACCTATCACGAGTGTAGAAGGACTTACTTTCTCCTTCTAGTTACGTCACAAACCCTCTTGGGAGAAGCTCAAGCACATCTCCTTAAGAAAGTCGTAGAGCTCTGTGTGTACGAAATTAGCAAACTTTCCACAAATATCAGCGTCTTCAGTGCCTTGATGAGCGTATTATAAGCACTGACTGCCCTGGCGTAAGTCAGAATACCACTCACCATGACTTTGTTGAAAGAACGATAAGTCTTGTTGCTTGCTGGTGTTGGAAAGTACCTGTACAGTCAGAAACCATAGTCATGTTCCTTGCTAGCAGTTGTTGGTCAGTAGCTTAATGAAGCATTGGTCTGTGTGTCTAAGTTATGAAATTGTCTCCAATTTAACACTACATCATTATTAGCATAGCAAACATCAGTGTTAATATCATGGAGGTAAGAAATTCAATTCCAAACCAGACAATCCTTGTCATTTGATTCTATGAATTTGAAAAGTTTAATTTCCAAGCACTACTGTTTAATCTTAGCCACGAGCAGAACCTATTATTCAACATGTTTTTTTTAAATATTATTTTAATGAACTCCAGGATGATGATAATCCAATGTTACCAAATGTGCAAAATATTCTATTTGTTTTATCTGACTCGTAATATACAGGCACATCTCCCCATGAAATGACTGTCCTATGAATGTTGGTTGAATCTACAGTATATCCTACATCACTTACTTAAAATCGAAAAGCTATAGACACCCTCATCCAACGACTCATCACTGACTGACTGGCTGACCTACAACGTTATATGATTATATACGTATCCAATTCATAGTTTTCATAAAATCGAATACGGTAAGTTCACAACGGTGTGATTGGGGTGAATAATATCCCCGTACTAATTCAATGTTGCATTCAAATTAAACGTGATGGATGAGTGGTCAAATAGTGCGGCCTGACTGTTCTGATGTTTACAGAACTTTATTCGTGACAAACAAATGTTCAAAAAGGTATCAAATTAAGGTATACAGTTACAATAAACAAAAAAGTGCGAACTAAAATAAAAAGAAAACCCCAGCATTAACCTAGGAAAGCCAGACTCACCTTTTTCACTTTCCGTGATAAATTATTTCCCTAAAACCTTCCACCAGCTGCCACCATGGAAATATTTTACTGGTTCCCCCACAAACTGCAATAAAAAAATTAATTTTGTCAATCGGGAGGTCGTTAGTTCTACCAGCCGGGAAAGCTACAGATTGTGTAAACAAATATTTAGCCAATGGTACAGCCATCCCTCCCCACGACCACAAACGACCCATGCAGGTTACCCAGATGACGTTCCGAAACGACCACCTGATATCACTCCTGTCACAACCACGGATGAAACCTGCCTCAATTACAGACAACTCCATGAAACGACCACAACACCCTGCCACGACCAACCCTTGTGCCAGTCAACCCACTAAGCCTACTACGAAAATAATCCTTCCAGTCACGACCACCAACTCTTCAACTATCACCAGCCCCATTACAACAACATAATTGAAATCCTACCCTTCAGCTACAACCAAATGTAATTATCATGACTATACAAAATCCACTACAACAGCCTCCATGCCAGCATCCACGACAATCATAATACACAACTTTCATTAGATATACCGAACTTTCCTTCACTCCATTGGGCACACAGCTGAAGAACCTGTAGGGAATTGTGGCAAGACGTAACTTGTACACAGGACTTTTGCTGGTCGTCTGAAGTGGCCCTGAATAAGTTATAATAATTTCATTTTTCTGTTATATAACTAACAGTCTTATCGAGACCTGCATAAAAAATGGTCTAAGAATCTATATTGTTGAGAATTACCTCAATCATTATGTTGGAACTCAGTACGCAATGTCGAGCGATTGATACAAATGATAATGATAATTATAAACAATTAAACCTAGTTATGAGGAATATGGTTATCTTATTCCTTATAATATATACCAGGAAAGTCGTAATTTGTCTTCCTCAACCGTGGGGGCTTCAAGGTACTATAATGAGTCTACCTGCATAAACACCATTTTCTATTTATGGTTTTGTTATAAGTACTAGTGCGTTTCTTAATAAAATTCTAAAATAAAAAAGCATATTTATTCTTAATGAAGCACTAACAATGCTTCATTTACTACTATTGTGCACAGAATTGCTACACCATAAACAAGAGCTGCTGTTCCTGGATGTATTTTGGATAATATCTGAAATGTTCGTACACTTCCGATCTGGGGTGCATAATAAACTTGTTAACACCCTTTTCTCCTGCCCCTGCCCCCCCCCCCCTCTCTCTCTCTCTCTCTCTCTCTCTCTCTCTCACTCTCGCTCTCTCTCTCTCTCTCTCTCTCTCTCTCTCTCTTTCTCTCTCTCTCTCTCTCTCTCCTTTTTCAATATCCCTCTTCATTCACAGCACAGAGCTCCTATATCACCACAGCTCTCCTCTCCCACCACAGCAGCTCTCCTCCTCTTCCACTACACACGTTCCTACATATTTCTGGTAACATTCATTCATCCACTTGAACACCATCACTCTGTACTCTCCCCTCCCCCACTCCTTTCACACACACACACTTCAATAACTCTGTACTCTCCCATCACTCACTCCTTTCACACACACACTTCAATCACTCTGTACTCTCCCATCACTCACTCCTTTCACACACCCTCTTCACTCCCCACTATACACCTTCCTATCACTTCACCCCTTCACTCTCTCCACTCCCTTCCCAACCCCTACCCTTCCGTGCACATTTTCCTCTGCCACCATCACTACACTGTGTTCCTCTTTCTATCTCCCCTTTTCCCATGTACTCCCCATAATCCCTCTACCCTCCTATCACCCGGCCCCACCCTCACAAGCATCTCTACCTTCCTCCCCTACCCCCCCCCTCCTATCTCTCTCTCTCTCTCTCTCTCTCTCTCTCTCTCTCTCTCTCTCTCTCTCTCTCTCTCTCTCTCTCTCTCTCTCTCTCTCTCTCTCTCTCTCTCTCTCTCTCGGAACATCAAACCGACCATTTGCAGCAAGGTCATAATCGTCATTGTAATTGGTCGTTTATTCGATATATTCAACGCCTAACAATATTTGAGCACAATTAATACATACATATTGCTTCGACCTACATCCAAAGCGGATATTGTGACCTTAACACCAGCACATATTAAAAATTTAACCTGAAGAGTTCAACACTATTATCGAGATTAATACAGAATGAGTTGCTGGGACATTGTATTTATATATTTATCGAGTTTTAAGCAGAGGAACAACACAGGTCAACTTCCAACCAACCCATTTTTTTTTCTCTTTGAAATGCGTACATTAATTTAAACCCAAGTGTGACTGACGCCTTTTAATAACACAACAGGCCCGTGATATTGTCAGCAAGTTAGCGGATTCTATTTCACCCACACTACACTATGTCACGAAACAGTCTCCCTCCTTATCATCAATGCTAGCCTGTAAAGTTTGAAGGAATAAGGAGCTTTGATTTCACCGGCAAAATCATAATTTTCCTGTAAGTCAATCCCATTTCAGAAAATATTATGTCCTTCAGTCACATATGATTTCAAAAAAAAAAAAAACTTAGTATATCAGTTTGGGTTATCATCATGAACGCTAGATATCAACTGGGCAGACGGTGGGTGACAGTGACCAACTTCATGGACCCAAAATGGAAACATCTTCCCGGGGATCACTTACCTCTTGTAATTTCTTGTATAAATCCATGAGTTTAAATTATCTCTATCTGTCCTATTTTTATCACCTGCCGCTATTGTTCGATGCTAGAAAGAGAAAGCAATATTGTAATAGCATAGAAACTCATTATTACACCAAGGAATATCGACCTATCATGAAGAACATCCCTCATATCATTATCTTCACCATCATCAATACCAAACTTCCATTTTACCAAGAGTGAACAAGTATTAAGGGACCCTGTGATGTAGTCAGAATATTGGAGACAATTCAGTCCTTCAAATATTTCCACGAGACACTCCCTATATGGAAGGAGCTTGTTTCGTGATATAGTCAGGAGGAATCAGCAGAAGCCTCCAATTTTCATACACGATCACAGAGTCATTAACGAGCAGGGAGAGGTTGTTATCGGCTCATCTCAAATGCTGTATCTGTTCTATTGTCACACTAACTTTTCTCCCTTCAGTTTGTCTTCCATTTCAAACTCTATTGACGTTTGATCTTCTTCCCCAGCTCATCTTTTCACGTTTTCCTCCCCATCTTTCTACACCTTGCTATTGTATTCATCTTTTCTTATGATTTTATTTTTTTATTTGTTTTTTGGTTCTCCTTCGGTTTTTCTCCTTCCTCATCAGAATCCGATTTTTCGTAGACTTTTTCCTCGTCGACTATCCAATCATTCCTTTCTCCCATCACCATCACCTTCTCTTCCTCCTCCTACATTTCTTACACATTCTCCATCATTCTCTTCCTCATACCGTATTGCTCCTTGTCCTCCTCGCCCCTCTCCTTCCACTATTTTTCCTCCTCCTGCTGCTCCTACGAATTCTCCAATTTCCCTTCTTCCTCTTTCCTTTCCGTGCCACTCAGAGCGGGAAGGGCAGCATAGGCCAGAGCCCAATATTTTCTCCTTCCCTCCCTTTCACCCTACCATCTTCCTTCTCTATTCCTCTCTCATCCCTCCACTCTCCTCTCTCACTAATTCTCTTTACTTCTTCCCTTCCTCCCACTTGCCCTCTTTCCCTCCCATCCACCATCCTTCACATTCTCCTCCTAATCTTACTTCTTCCGAATTATCTTCACCTTTGTCTTTCATTCTTTTCCTTTTTCCAACACCGAGAACGTCAAGAAGTTCAAAAGCCCAGTGCAACATTTAATTCTCTCGAGGGTACCAAGGCGGAAACAGTGAAGGAAGGCCAGTCTTTTCACCACAGCCTTCTTCACTCTACCTTCTCTTCTGTGGGTACATGGGTCTTTAAGGTAAACATATTATGATATAATATAATATATATATATATATATATATATATATATATATATATATACAGAGAGAGAGAGAGAGAGAGAGAGAGAGAGAGAGAGAGAGAGAGAGAGAGAGAGAGAGAGAGAGAGAGAGAGAGAGATGTCTACTAGTGTCTCTAACTAGGTCAAGCTTTGTTTTGTATATTGCACATTTTCTTTTAAACTGCATTGAATTTAATTCAATTCCTTTAATTATTTTGAAACCCAGGTCCATGTCCGCGTGTGTTGTTCCTTGCCCATACCAGCCTTCCTTCCCCACATCACCTCCACTATCACCACGGTAGCGAAACAATTGCAACATTCTCCACCGACAACTGCAACAGCCACACCAACACAAGAAATGCAACTCATACAACCACCACTGCAACAACCACCGCCACATCCACATCAAAGCAGCTTCAGCCTCCTCTATCCCCTTTTCCTTTTCCAACGCCTCCTTTATCCCTTCTTCCCTCGTTTCCATCTCCTCCTTCCCATCTCTTCCATTCCCTTCGAAAACTCCAATGAAAAGCAACGTGAATCCTTTCCTTTCACGCACTACGGTCGAATTCCTCCCTACCCTGAGCCTTTCACCGGCGGCCACATAACCTGGCCTCCCACTTCAAACATTTTGTGGCTTAAAAATCCGCTGAGTCCGGTAGTTAGTTGTCTGTGAATGAGGAGTCCGGTAGATAGTATAGCAAGGGGAAATGCCCTTAAGATACAGAAAAGGATAAGTAAATACGTATCACATATGAATGATATACCGGTATACTAATATAGCAAAATACATATACAGTATATACAGCATTATAAAAATTGATATCAAGAAGCAACGATATTATATTATGTGCAAACCTTTACTGTCCACTGCAGGAAAACGCAGATCTTTCCATTGAAGGAGAATGCAACCAGGACAACTATACATGCTAGGTTAGGCAGGGTTTGGTTATGGTAGCCTATGCTGCTGCTGTATGCAAGAGAAAGCCATGTGGTACATGTGATACACTTCAATTTTTTTCCTGTGCGTGTTAGGAGTGTGTAGTTTCTTCCACTGGTCTACGATTCCCGAAAGGCACACAAGAGCCTAAGAAAATAATTCTACAAAAATAAACTAGTCCGGGAATCGCCCCGGGAATAACACTCAAAGAAAGAGTCTGAACCAACACATCCTCCTGTGTTTTGTAACGTGAATAATAAAACAGTACTCCCATAATCATTCCCAATAGTATCGTTATCCAGTAGCATCTGAGCCATGATAATTAAAGGAAACAAAGCTAAAGCAAAGGAAATTATTTATAACCCGTTAGAAAATATGAAAAACATGAACAATGAACAATAATTACCTTCACCCAAGTATTAATAGATATAAAAATTACATAATACATATAACATTCCCACGAAATACTAACAGACAACGGTATAGGCAGAGCAGGCAGACAGACAGACAGACAGGCAGGCAGACAGGCAGACAGACAGTCTAGCATGCAGAAAGTCACAGAGGGTGGTTCTAAAAGTGACTCTCTATTCGGTGCTAAGTCAGACAGACATTCAGAGCAGTATAGAGAAAGAGAGGGTGAGAGACGAATGGTAAAGGGGAAAAAGACGATGCGTAAAAAACAGGAGAACAGAATTGCAGAGTGAGAGGGAGAGGAATGGAAAACAGAATGAAAGGTGCTGACGTGAAAACGAAGGACACAGGAAAAAGGACTAGGAAACATGAAGGATATTAAGACAGAGGAGAAATAAGGGACAACAAGAACGTAGAAACTGAAAGTAAGAAATTTATTCAAACACATAAATGATGAACGGTGAAAACTATACCATGGATTAAATTGAAAATAGAGAATCAAGAGAATAGAACATCAAACTGCAAACTCCAGAAATCTTAAAATACACCGTTAGAAAACAAAGAAAATTGAAAACAAAATGAGAAGAAAAATAAACTCAATTGGAGGAGGAGGAGGAGGAAGAAAGGGATGGAAAATTTTTTGCACAATTTGGTCATCATAGGTGGCGTAGGGAACCAAGGCTGTCATAGTGTTTAATTAAGGGCAGATGGCAGGCAACCTTACATTCATCATATTATGTTATATATGGCAAGCCTATGAGTAGAAATGGGTTACGAGAGGAAAGCATATGAGTGGAAGAGTTGCGAGTAGAAAGCATGCGAGTGGAAATCTTACGAGTGGAAATAGGTTAAGAGTGGAATGCATATGAGTGGATAACTTACAAGTGGAATGCTTACGAGTGGAAAGCTTACACAGATCCCATGGATATTAAACAGAGCACTGCACAAATAATCCCTTTTCCTGCTATGGCACTTCTTTATCTCTCTGAACCACGAGTCATGAACCTGAATAAACTGAAAGAATTATTTTAACAGAAAAATATAAACGTAACAAAGAGAAAGGAATGAAAAAAAAACATCATGGTAATCGAGCAACACAATAATGACTGGGACTATATATTATGATGCTGGATGCAACCTTTAGAAGTAAGGAGAGTAAAATGAGAAATAATCATAGTCTGTACAGAGATGAGACAGGAAGGAAGAGGACGATTGAAATTAAAAGGAAGGAAGGAAGAAAAGTGTGTGAGAGAGAGAGAGAGAGAGAGAGAGAGAGAGAGAGAGAGAGAGAGAGAGAGAGAGAGAGAGAGAGAGAGAGAGAGAGAGAGAGAGAGAGAGAGAGAGAGAGAGAGAGAGAGAGAGAGAGAGAGAGAGAGAGAGAGAGAGAGAGAGCAGAAGGGAGAAATGGTAATGATAGCTAATCAAGCACTGCAGAAATATATCGTGAGTGATCTAAGTTCAGTCGTGGGAAAAATAGAAGGCCACCTCAAAACTTGGCCAAGGACAGGGAACGTCAAAGCACAATTGAAATTCCAAAGGGCTCCTCTCCATTACTGCTCGAGGAAGGGTCGCAAAAATCGGGGGTCGCAACGTTCCACTTTTTTTTATTCTGCAAACGTTTCGAGAAATGTTTAGTCTTCATTTCGGGAACTTTTCTAGTGGGAGCTTCCTGATTAGTTTAAGGGAAAAAGTTAGCATGTGGGGTGGGGTGGGGAGGGAGGGGGGGGGGGGGGGTAAAACGGATGTGTATCTTCACTTTAACCCAGACTAATTTAGGAAAACGTTCTGGTGAAATCCCAGACTGCTTACACCGCCGACGTATACAGAGTCGTTTGTAACCAGAGCGCGCCTGTAGGACCGATTGCGCCTATTCCAGATCATTTTGCGGGGGAAATTCTTTTTGTTCCTCGCTGTGTTCTAGTTAGGACCAACCCAAAGCGGGAACCAGAACCTGGGAAGATTAGGATTTTTGCTGCCGCTCGCCGAGAAATATGAAAATTGGACTGGAGCGTTTATAAGGAGTCTAGGAGGGCATGACTAGAGTGGGCAAAGAGTCTGTGCTCTGGGGGAATAAAAAGACGCAGATAAACACTAAGGAAGGTATAAGGAAAATATAAGCATGAAATGAAGTAAAGTATTATTGAGCTTGGTCTTCAATTTTGAGACTTTTTATTAATGGAAGTTACTGTTTCGTTTAAACTGTGCCACTAATACGTTCCAAAAACATTCAGAGAATGGAAGTCTCAATCTTTTTCGAAATGGTTGCTTTATAAACAATCATGGGATCCGCATCATGAGGAAATTGTATCGCAGTCATAATATTTTATTCATTATAAACTTAATTATTCGTCTCAATCATTCGGGAGAGATGCTGATATTTAACATCAATCATGTACTTGTGAACATTGCATTATATATTACCCTCATCAACTTCGAAGCATTATGGTGGGGACAGAAGGTGGTATAAGAATAAGCACCTCATCACATTTCAAAAATAATGTGAACCACTACATTTTATAGACATGTTTAGAGAGGTGATGTAATTTGCACTATAGCAGGGAGAGGATAGATTTGTGGGTAGAGTTCAATACAGCGAGTACTGTACACACTCACTATTATCTTACCCTCCCATTCCCTTCTATGCTCATTTTCCGATGTATTTATTTTGTTGATTTTGCGTATAATAAGCGACTTTACGGGGCACAGGCGGGCGAGTGACGACACATTCCGCCTTAATGGTTTAATTGGTTGTCAGGTGTAATTTTCAGCCCCGCCACGAGTAATTTCCCAGCTTCCGATTGCAAATTAGTAGCGCTTGTTGTGGTGTTTTTGTGTATGCAGTTGACAGGCCCCGCTCCTTGTTATGTCATTTTAGGCCATTAATGAATGAGTAAACAAGGCAGGATTGGCTTTTTATCCCGAATGCTATAGGAATATTGTTGTCGCAGATTTCTTCGTTCTCAGCAGGGTCACGTGTGGGAAAGGGAAACACGTGTTAAGTGATGATAATGACCTCCAAAATAACCGTTCTGATTGCATTAATTGACATGTTGAAAGTTAAATAATTCTACTCTTACTATTTCAAGATATATAATATTGTCTGTTCATGTTTCAAAGTAGTGTACCGTAACTCGATGGTCATTTAATCAAACAAGATCACCGCAGAGGAAGATCCACAATTTTGGCCAACAGCTTTACACACCCAATCTGATATCAATTGATGCGATGAGACTTGGAGCGTGTCTGTGTACCCACGTCCAGGTAGAGAATGTGGGATTGTTGTCCAAACAGCAATTAAAAGTTGGTCCCGATGATCACTCGTCGCCCAGCGGTACCAATTCAGGTGAGGTGGTAATCGTACTGTGCGAATAATGGTTCCTTTCCCAGCCATAGGGTTCTAACATGACTATACAACTCTGCAAAACATTTGAGGAATTGCTTCCCTGTATATCTTCGTTAAGTGTTTCATACCTACGTTTCATTTCAGAAGTATCTGCAGTTATCGCTATATCTTTTAAGACATCATGGTCATTAACACTTCGAGACCTGAGTATAAAACGTAACTTGGATCTATGACGGTAATATCGACCAATTCGGACTTTCGGTGTTTTTCCTGACAATAATCATCTAACAAAATTAAAAAATTAAAAACTATATATAATGTACCTTCTGGATTAAAGATACCGAGATTTAGTTAACAAATGTGTGGTTAGTGATTCCTTTATCATCAATTGTGTTGCAAACAATGGTATCCACAGTACATGGAAGTAATCACCAGGTATCATTTACGTTATAGCATTACAAACCACGTAAAATTTATATATTCGTTACCATTTTGAAACAACAAGTAATGTAGTGCAGTGTTGTCCAAACTTTTATGCCTGCTGTACCCTTTGTTACCTTCTCCTACCATTATGTACCCCAAAGGCTGATTAAACTCAATATTTTTTTTTTTTTTTTTTTTTTTTTTAGAAAGACAATGCATCTAAATATTATGAGCTTGCATAATTCTAGTGCTGAACAATAGAATATAATTCCGTATACTTATATAAAAAGTGCCACGAAATAAAAAAGGCTTGAAAATTACCTACAACTTAATGAGAGATGTGGGATTATAGAAAAAGATATTCATACACTTTGACTTTTAGGACAAAACAGAGCACGAGTGACTCGACCGTCTCGACTCACTTGAGTTTACCAGTCAGCACTGTTCCCGTTAGCGTAGTATACACGTCCTTCCTGGTTATCCCACCCTCCCTACCACAACCTTAACTGTGCCAAAATTCTTATATATTTATCAGCTATTTGGTAGAATCTGAGGATACGTGTTTTTCGATTATATAAATTGAATACCTAACCATTATGGAAATGTAGCATGAACCAGGATAAAAATCAACCAATTTTAATTACATGGACATTTTTTTTATTACAAAAGAGCATATAAATCAGCCAATAAAATCAATTACAGGTACCAGTATCAATAGCAACAGAGAAGCAATATTGCCTGAATATACTTATATCTACATGATGGTCATTTCAACTACATCAAAAGTATGTCAACAAAAGTGCAAGAATTACAACCCCATCAAAGAAGGGTTATATTTGTCAAAGTGTCTTACTGTCAGCCAGGTGAAACTACAATGACATCTGTGGTAACAAACGTGACATTGAAGAAGATAATGGGAACCGAATATGATTGGTAATGGGGTATGATAGGATTGGTATGAGTAGGCTAGCAGTAATAGAAGTAAGTAATATTAGAGAGCGTGTGTAAGTGTGTCTAGTTAAGAGATATGAAAATTAGCATGGATGTGTATATGAGACTGGTATGAGGGAGCGGCATGAGAAAGAGATCAAAGGACAGCCTCACTCCGATCCAACAAAAAATACTTTCATCATCCTGCGTTTGGGTAAGTTAACGCCTGTTGCCTCGGGTTACCGCCGTGCAGCCCTAATTAACATGATAATGATAAACGAACGCTGCCTAGGTGTGGAGGGAGGCTGCTCGTCACTCACCTACAATACGCTCCCTTTTACCATCAAAGTTTTAATTTGTTGCCGAGTTCGACTGCAGTTTTTCTGATGATTGTGTTTTCTTCTCATCTTCTTGGTGTGTATTTGCTTGTTAGTTGGTTAGTGAAAAGGATATAAAAATCTATTGACGAATTTCGATGAACTTCGCAGAATGAATGTCCAATGCGAATGTCGGTGAAAATGGCTTGGGTATGCTAATATTTAGGGACGAGCCAGATGATGCGAAATCTTCTAGTAACACTGTGAAAGGAACACACACACACACACACACACACACACACACACACACACACACACACACACACACACACACACACACACACACACATACTATCACTCTCTCTCAAATGCTTTTTACCAAGTCTTTTCTTCGCAGCCGTTCCATCTTTACTCATAAACTTCACATGTGGCAAAACTCACATTTTCAGCTGCCCACCTCTTTGTCAAATCAGACTCGTGTATCTCTCTCACCTCATATCATGTATCATTCTCACGCCTCAAGTACATTCGCACCAACCTCACATTCATGTCCGGCAGCATACATCACTGTCGCTTGGGTACATTTCCTTCAGTAAGGTTCAATAAACTTCCTGAATGCATTCAGATGCTATATATTCGTATGACCTCGATTTTGTTAAGTAACCTCTTGAATTATGTCTCGAGTATATGTCGAGAATAGTGTGGACTAATGAGTATATTGATGAGTATACTGATATTCAGAGGTCTTTGAAATACATCAAGCATATCTTTTGGCAATGGCGATGATGGACAAATGCATAACTAAAGAAAATTTCCCTAGAATATAATTACCATAAAATACGAAGCAGAACTGCATCAAAGACACAATAAACACTTGTCAGGCACAGTAAACACCTGCAAAATTTTGGATTAAACTTTACATTGAACATGAATAATAATAAGTACCAATCAATAATTGAGAGCGATATTCACGTATGTAACACAAGCATGATAGAAAGAAACTGATTCTGCATTTAAGAATTTAATAAAGACAAGAGACTATAATGAAAGCGCAGCATTCCTTTCAAACAATACGCCAGTAATAAACGTGAACCTCTCCAGAGCCGATGAGGATGACAACGAGCTGGAGACCATTGTGTTCTCCTGTGTTACAACAGAGGACCGACCAAAATAGAGTTTGTTTCATAATTAGTGACCTCCAAGTAGCTGACATCATACTCCCCTTAGAGGGAAACAAATACAAGCCCGAGCACGCACGTAATCATGCACGCACGCACGCAATCATGCACGCAGGCAGGCAGGTAGGGAAGGTCATACACACTCACTTGCGTGTCCATTTTTTGTGAGTTTAAAATCGAGCCCTTCACCACGTACCAGGAAGCAGGAGGGTGGGTCCAAAATAGACACGAAGGTAAATTTCTCTACCATTATGATGGAGTATAATGGAAAGACCCGGTGTTGAGTATCTATAATATCGCGTCTTGATGCGTTTATGACAGGGTTCTATATCTGATGAAAGGAAGTTGAGTACCTGATACCGTACTTTATACCAAGTCTCCAATATTATATCCTCTGCTTTTTCTCTTTCTCTGCTTCGGGTAATTCATTATTTACTCTACGCCCATTAGTTTCCCATTTAGAATTTTTATTATCCAAGTGTTGAGGTCCCGGAATGGAAATAAATCAGTGGAAGGTTTGTGATGTGCTTTCCTCCTTACATGATGTGGGTGTTGTGGTCGGTTCTACCATTAGTGAGAATTTAAAATCTGAGGTTGTGTATGTAGGGACAATGGCCCCTGGGTGTTGTTTACCAAACCTCATTTTCCTTCCATACCATCCCTCTCGCTTTTCCACCCTATCCTATCCCTCCCCTCCCTTCCTATCCCATTACTTTCCTTCCATACCAGTCCTCCCCTCCTTTCCACCCCAATTCTGTCCCCCTCCTTTCCACACCATCCCTCATTTTCTTTCCACACCAACTCTCCCTATCCCTCCTCTCCCCTCCACACCAGCCTTCATCTCTCCTGCACACCAATTAACCTTCACCTTCACTCACACCTTTGGAACTCGACCACCTGCCAACATCACCTGCTGTGTCGAGAAGCAGCCTTTAACCCCTCAGATATAATTAAATTCCTCTCTGACAAAGTATGTCACACGCTCACGAAACAAGAGTGGTTTGAAGCTCACTTTATCAACGCCAGGATAAACACATCGTCTCTTTTATTTAAATAATTTTAATGGTATTATAAAATGAGATGGTTGTAAAGTTTACTATTGCGAAATAAAAATTAGAGATATATTTGGAAGAAATTTGAGAATGACCAGAGTAAGATTGAAAATACAATAATTATTGCACTCAGGAATTTTTGAAACACCAATCATGGAGGCCATCTGACCCGCTCTGCTCTTACTGGACGACAGGTAACTGATTCAAGACTACTTTACTGACACAGTGAAACTGAAAATTAAAATGCTTCTTCTATCGGAAGGTCGTCAAAAAGTGATTATCAGTCGTCCAGTAAGAGCAGAACGGGCCAGACGGCCTACACCACCAGTATCTCAAGAATTCCTGATGGCGATTGTACAGTTGTCTCCATTAGAAACGAGCACAGAGTCCGGTGAATTTGGCGAAATTTGAAGAAATTGTGTTTGTTTACTTAGTGTCCTTATGGTGGATATCATAGCAGGGGTGAGTTCTCATCAGTTTTTTCTTAATACGAGTAAACATAGTGGAGCCACACTTCGCCTAATAACCCACTATACACTGTGTTCGTTACCAGTAGAGGCAACTATACCTCCAGACTTAACGGCTCAATCCTTAGTTGAGTTTCAGTTATGACATCATATGGATAGATAGTTATCACGATATAGCCTATACTGTAGACAGATTTGCTGCGAATTATAAACATTCAGACTTATGTGTTGATTCGTAAATATAATATACAAGTTATAAACCGGCAAGAATATTTTCAGAGATGAACATAGATTATGTTTTATGTGATATATAGGAGGTAATAAACGCTGCATGAATGTACTTTGCAAGAATCCTGTATGGGGTAAACACAATAGCTCGTCTACAATGCTAGTGGCTGACATTGAACATTTCCCCTCCATGTAGGCTGCAATAATGAGGCAACGATAAAATTAGTTGGTTTGTCAATAAATTACCCATACTGGCAGGTCATTTAGTAAGGGAACAAGAGCTAGCAAAACATTGTTCTGAAATATTCAATTGTTACCAAAAGAATAATATATTGTTCCAGTAAAAGTGTGTTTGCCCAAAAAACTATTACTAACAAATGACATGATAAAAATGAGTGTCCGTAAATAAATAACAAAATATTTTCTTTAAATTCTAGACATATGCTTTTGATTTTGACTGATAACTATAACAACAATGAAAGAGTTAATATGTAGTTCTGGGCAATGTTTGAAATTTCACTACGCGATGATGTTGAACTCCATACATTTTTAATAATATAAAAGCAAATATGAATCTCCTGGGAACTGAATTATTGCAATGCAAAACAAATTTTAACAAAAGCCAAGCGTGCCTGTCCATTATTAATTATCATTATTAGTGTCTTCAACATCATAATTATTATAATTACTTGTATGACGTTTTTAGTACTGATGCGTTTACAGAGCATCAACTTTTGAAGATTTGTAAGAATGGGTAAAAATATTTTATTAACTATAATTATTATGAATGCTTATGTTAAAATTCATAAACAAATGTATTCACCGTCGTGTTAAATGCTTATTGAATGTGTCAGTGTATACATGAACTTAATTAATCTAGCCTGTTATGGTGATGGAGGAAAAGAAGTAATGCAAACAAAAGTGAATGTGTTGGTGATAAAGGTGAGTGGTGGACAGTGACAGTAACATCTTGATAATAAAACATCATAAAGATAAGCAGCCATGGATCATCGTCAAGGGCTTTACGATTATCGAACTCCTCCCTCCTAAATGATTAAACAACATCAATGAAACCCTTAACCCAACGTTTACGAGGATTAAAAAATATCCTTTGAGTAATAAGGAAATATCACACTTCCCCTCGAGGTTTTTTGGGGTTGAAAGCCCTCGACGGAAAGAGGGGAAAGATGAGAGGAAGTCTGATCCACATTTCACTGATTGGTTTGAGAAGTATTAAGCTCACTGGCCTGTCCATGTTTACCTTAATCAAACACACACACGCGCGCACGCACGCACGCACACACACACACACACACACACACACACACACACACACACACACAGAACCCAAGCAAGAGAAGGAGGAGTAGTGGATGGGGAAGGGAAAGGAAAAGGGAGGGAGAAAGGAGAAGGAAAAAGTGGAGAGGAAGAAGAAAGGTAAGAAGAGAGTGAGAGAGAAAAAAAAAGAAAGTGAAGTGGAAGGAGGAAGTGTGCAAGATGAAAAAAGTGAAAGGGTGGAGGCTGGAAGGATCATTAAGATATATTTATATACTGTAAATAAACGCCGTTGGTGGATATGGATGAATGATGGTAAATTATAATGAAAGTAATACAAATTCAGTACTGTACATCACTTTCTATACCTGCCACTTTCAATCCTATGCCAGGGTTGGGATCTCAGCTTTGATCTTTTTTTTTCTTTTTTTTTTGGTGAACTGGAATTTTTTTGATGCCTTGAAACTATGCAACGAAACAGATCCCCAATCAATACCACTGGCAGCGTCTGTTTTCTGGTATAGTTAGGAAGAATCATGGGATTTAAATTATCCAATATGAGAATTTCCCTTAACCTTTTTTATTAGAGCGTTGGTCATGCTGTTACAATAAAGACTATGAAAACAGGGAGAGAACCAGTACACATCGTAAAAAACTATTAAAGAAAATCACTTGTTTAACACTAAGCTTAACACTGACATTAAGGATTTGGAGATAATAATATTTCAAGTTCCACTGACTGCGATAACAGAACACCACCATGCCATCTAACTACTATTAAGGGGGTAATTTTTTTTTTGGTACATTGGAGTGCCTACATTCCTCCAAAGTATGCTAGGAAACAGGACCATAAGAGCAAAAATAATGGTGTTCTGTTACTTGGAATAGTGTGGAGGATTCAGTTGCTCCAGAATTACCAAAACAAAACTTCCCCATTAAAGCTGGTATGGCCGGGATAATTATGTGGTCCAAGTAATGAGGCCTGAAAGAACCACACGTGCGGGGACTGGCCATTTTGTCAAGGCTCCCTATATCAATGAAAAGTCGGCAAATGAATGTTCGGAATAACACATTTACACAATATAATTAATGTTGTATCTGAACTTAAATATTTTTTTGTGCTTGTACAGTCACGAGCATACTGTTAATGAGTGTGCTTGCTTCGAATACCTAGACACATGCAGTATATAAATGCACACTAACATCTCCATTGGAATTATTTTGTTATTGAATTGGTGGACTGTTTAAAGCTTCAATTAACCAAAGATGTATATATATTTATTAGTGTTCGTGACTATACATCCTCTTTAATGGCCCCTACCCGTGCCAACTAGTTTTTAATAAAGGTAATGCTTTGTGTAAAACCTCAATGCACGATGTCTCCATATAGACATAATAATCACTTTGCAACATCAATTCATAGATACAAGAGCATCACTGCATAAACTACAATACATATAATTGAATATTGAGAAGCATAAGACCGTAGGATAAGAGAATTTTATCATAAAAAATAGGCGTCTCGAAACAAATCCAGTTAACATCCATCCACCCGCTCAAGCAACTATTTAGCACCGTGGGACAGAAGCGCACTCTAGGACGGGCTCCATGCACATGTGTTGTAAAATAAAGCATATATAAAGAGACTGGTGTGGTATGGTGTTGTAGAGTAGGGAATATATACAAACATGTTCATATCATATATTTTTGAAGCACGGTCACACCCTGTGGTCACTGCATTGATCCCTATCCCCTCCTCATCCTCCCTCTCTCTCTCTCTCTCTCTCCCTCTTTCACTCCCCTTCCCTCACCTACTCCCTGGCACCCTTCCCTCCCTCCCTTACCTACTCCCTGGTACCCTCCCTTCCCTCCCTCCCTCACCTACTCCCTGGCACCCTCCCTTCCCTCCCTCCCTCCCTCACCTATTCCCTGGCACCCTTCCCTCCCTCCCTCCTATCTGTCACCGTGCAGCTCCAAGCCAGTAAAATATCGGGCCCACCAAATAATGATCAAATAACCCCCGAACCCGCGACACAAAAATGGGATGCGACAATGGCCCGCATCAATGGCAATATTCCCCCCATTCACGCCGATAAAAAATTTGGCTGAAGAGGATTAAATGCTATATGTGGTTAAAGCTTTAGTTTTAGGGGATCAGCTTTTGTGACGCAGATTATTTAGTATTTGGAAAGTTATAACTTTTGGAGTCTGGCTTGGTTTCGTAGTTTTATTTGAGGTTTTGTATATGTGTGTGCTATATAGTGTGTGTATGTAGACTACTGTCCGTATATATAATGTAGTAGAGGGAGGGAGTCGCATTGATAGTGTTTTTGCGTGTCTGTGTGTGTGTGTGTGTGTCTGAGTGTTTGCTGGAATTAGAGAAATAGTTAAATGAATAGAGAGACAAAGAGAGCGTAGAGTGAGTGCATACCATGCATATGCTACTGAAAAAACATTTTTGTATGCATATTTTTTGCAATCAAGCGAAAGTGTGTTAATGTTAATATTGAATAATGAAATAACCTTTACAACACATAGCCCACAATCGAGAACTCCCTGGAATATATAAATAACTTTTTCTTTCTCTATTCCTAATCTATAAAGTGATTATTTCCTTTGCTGATACCCCATCCCCCCAGATTTTAAAAATACGAGCTTCGGTGAGGCCTAGGCTATTTTATTGTGTGTCAATAAGTTTTGCAGTATGCGTGCTTTTGAGATGGATTAAAAAAAAAATCAACATTCAAAATATATCATTGCAATTCACCCGACACAATACAAATTATTGCTTAGTGCTAATGCATATTTTACGTTTACGATAATCGCACGCCATCAACCCTGAAGCACATATCTAACCCACATAAACCCAAACATTCACAGCTCAGATTGACTCATCCATGGAGTATATATTATTTCGTCCTCTAGCAATATATAACAATAAACACTACTTTATAGGCAGTGTCTCATCTTCACCGTCACTTTCCTTCTCTCCTTTCCATTACTGTTCTCCTTCACTGTCTCATCTTCACCGTCACTTTCCTTCTGTCCTTTCCATTACTGTTCTCCTTCACTGTCACTTTCCTTCTGTCCTTTCCTTAATTGTTTTTCCCTTCACTTTCCTTCTCTCTTTTCCTTTACTGTTCTCCTTCACTGTCTCATCTTCACCGTCACTTTCCTTCCTTCCTTTCCTTAATTGGTTTTCCCTTCACTTTCCTTCTCTCTTTTCCTTTATTGTTCTCCTTCACTTTCCTTTTCTCCTTTCCTTTACTGTAAATTTGTACTCTTCTCATTTTCTCTTTGTTTTACCCATTCTCCTGCCACAAAAAACGCATTTGCCTCTGTTCAAATTTGCATACTTCATTTGTATTTCTTCTTTATTTTTTTCTTCTTTCCCTCTATTTTTCTTTCCTTGTCTCATACAATAACAATTCAATTGGTTCTACAATAACTCATCCATTAACTAAATAATATTAATTCCTATTGTCAGCATTGTCAACATTTAATCTGTCTCTACATCTTTCAGTACCTTTATTTAACTTTCATTTTTCTTATTAATCTTTTATTATCAGTTTGATCAAAATTTGCTGATTCCTTTCCTTTTTTATGTGTCACCCTTCTCTTTCCATTTTTTATTATATATTCTGAAGATCCAGGAATAACATACATTACTTCAGAAAAATATAACAGAACGTATATGAAGGAGGGATTACTTTGCGAAGACTTGTTTGTTAATCTTTATGTGCTCCATGTTAAACAGCTTTTCTCTAGGAAGTAAATTTTTTATTGAGACACCTTGATACCATAATAACTTATGTTATTGTAGTTTAGTTCATCTTGCTTAACATATCTCGAACATTATTTACAAATTAGCTTGCCTTTCTATCTGTCATTATATATCATATAGCTACAGTACAGGGTGTCTCGCCAGTTGTAGCGGAGCCGAAGTGAGATGAAAGATAATGCAATTTTAAGCAAAAAATACTCTATAAATATATCATTTTAAAGAGCTGGTCTAGGAGTAATTACAGGGATGTGTTAACGAGAAGCGAGTGGTGGTGCCAGCCATTGGCGGCAACTGAGGGCTGAGGCACCACACACACACACTGGTCGTAGGTACAGTACGTAATCTTTGCTACATTAGATTTACTCACATATTTAATCTACTCTACTTTAATGCACCAAACTTTCCTAGAACAATCACTTAAACGACGTTTATTGATAGAAAAACTTAAAGCAGAACAAGAACTTGCATTATCTTTCATTTCCCTTCGGCTCTGCTACAACTCGCGAGACACACTCACACACACACACACACACACATATATATATATATTGTATATAAATTATCTCAGTACAATGTAATATCTGCACATGTGTTTTTCTATGTATATTCTGGCCTGTTAAAAATGCTATCGGCACCAAAATTAAAATGATCCCGTGGATAGATGCCCTCTCTTTTTCCAGGCCCCTGTCCCTGATGTCACGTCACTCAACCCACCGCACAGCCAACACAAACTCACAGGCGTGTAAGGGGATGGGTGGGTGGAATGGGTGTGTGGGTGGCTGAATGGAAATGCAGGTAGACAGACGAGCATGCTGAATGGGGAGTGGGTGGATGTGATGAATGAAAGATGGATGAAAAAAACACAGGAAAAACTGTAAATTAAAAAACTACACAACAAATCATTACGCCCTTATCAGTTGCTGTTTATCCCAAACGACAACTTTCATACGGAGGAATTATTTGTTTCTGAAATTGCTTAGAGTTATCACTATTCGAGCAGTATACGCATAATATACACAGAATATACAGTTGCTGCATTGTGTGTCATAGCTGCGAATTAAATTGGAACGCCTGACAACAACTTTAACATGATGTAGCCACGACTATATGATGTCATGGAAATTAATCTACAGATTGCTTAAAAACTCAAACTATTGGACACAAAACAGACAAATCAATATGTATGCTGTCTTACAGAACAGTTTGGAGGCGTCAGAAGCCTCAAATTCTGACCTGTCAATTAAGGAAGAGTTAAGCTTGGTGGGTCGTGAATAATGTCTTCATATTGAATGATAAATATCACATAAAAATAACTTCACCAAAGACATAAGATAATAATTATTATGATGTTTGATCAAATGAAGATATTCATGCTGGTATTATACAATAATGGTGTCTATAAGCTGCAATAACAGTCATTCAAGTATAACAATTCTTACAAAACAGCAACCATTCCACACTGCCACAGTAACATATAACAGTTCCACATTATATCAATAATGTATCCCCAATATGGTACCTGGCTAGATCAGGAGCGTATCCAGGTTGGCATAAAACAATAATGATGCCAGATCAGATCACGGTGTCAGATTAGAATATAGCACCGGCCACCCTAGTGAGCAGAATGACTGGGTAATCTGGTTAATTGCTTCCCTGCACTGGAACAAAAAATGGCCCCACAGCAAGTTTCCAACTCTGCTAAATGATGATCATTATCTAGATGGACGAGGTCGTCACTCAGCCTTACCATCAAAACTTGGGTACCAGCGGAAGGGAACGACACGACAACTCCCCTAAGGCCCTTGCTATTTTCAATTTACATATAATTTATGGGTCTTATATTCTTTGCAAACCGGAGGCTGTTGTTGGTATCTGCAAAATAAGGGAAAAAAGTTGTCCAGGGGGAAAGAAAGGTATACTATATGACATAGTTTGTATTAATGAATAACCTTTAATTGGATGAAAAAATCAATCCCCTTTACAGTTATTACATGATGACTACAGGGATATTCCATGGGCACCATAATAATGTCATTATACTCTACAGTGTCTATACTCTACAGCAATAAGGAATTTAACATATTACACTTGTAAAAGGCTTATTTGCTCATACATTTCAGTAAACAATTTAAATGTTTTAATGTGAAGTGTGACCTGTCGCTATGTTGAAATGATGTGTTGTAATTTATATGGAAAATTAAAATTCAATTTCGTTTCACATAATATTATCATAATACCATTCCAGAACTAATTCATTCGTATATTTCATACAACAAATCGATCAGTTTTCACGTTATTGTATATGTGTCATAATCCGACCATGCAGCTAGTGTTACCTAAAGGTAATTATTTTACAGGCGATTCGATATTTCGTCTCGCCACAGAAAACTATTTAAAATACTTTTGAAAAGTGTACTGTCTGAACATAAGTTTCAATACATTTATGAGTTACTCAGATCAATTGCTGACTGAAGTTTTTGCGTTTTCTTGTGATTGTAAGAGGTGTGCGACTTCTTAAGATTGACACTAGTTTCCTTTGCAATGTTGATAAATTAATTATATTCCCGCATATTATTATTGTATCCCGTTTAAATGACGAGAATAAAACAAGGAAAAATACAGAAACCATTGCAGACTTTCCTGAACAACGCAATACTGCCAGAAATTATTATAGCTTTTCCGCTACATCAATATATGCGTATAAAGGCCAGCAGGGAGAACGTATACCAGGAGGAATCATTTATCTACAGTTGAAGGTGGTGGCAGAAAGTAGTAAGGCGGAGAGGAAAGTGAGGAAACATGTCAGTGGAAAGAAGCAACAAGTCTAGGAAACAAATATAAATAGAATAAAAAGTCCTAGGAGTAAAAAAGGCTAGAGTAAGAAGAGCTAGAAGTAGGGTGGACAAGGAGTAAGGAAGGCTAAGAGAACAGCAAGAAAAAAGAGAGTGCTTAGTTCTGTGGACAAAGTGAAGAACTGACTGCCAGGATGGGAAGTTTACATGGAAAAGTGTGTGTTTGTGTGTGTGTGAGCATAGGAGACAATGACAAGAAGAGGGACTAGTCTGGGAGGCAGCGGTTTGGTGAAGAGTATTAATTAAGAGTTGTATGCAGAGAGGTAAAGAGTCCTAGGGCTTGCAGGCAAAGAAAAGAGGAATCCTAGGGCTTGAAGGCAAAGAGAAAATGTAGGTCTTGACGACACAGAGGGTTTGTAATCTACGGTAAGAAAGACGCGAGGGCTTGTCGGCAGCGGGAAGAAGAGTGCTGCCAGACCGAGGCGACAGAGTGCCTCCCTTTCACAGTGAAAACAGCACAGGACCTTCAATTACAGGATAAAAGGTAAGCTAAAGGGCGCTGCTTAAGCGGATCAGGCTTTAGCCTTTGTGTACGGGTGAGACAGACAGACAGATATAGAGAGGCCAGGATAGAGACAAATTTTGCCTTATGTTGTGCTTTCAAACATTAATCAACTAGCTAAAAAAATCCCCTTTGGCGACAGATTCTTATCAGTATTGTAAAATAAATGTTACATGAAAATTTACATAAAAATATGAAAACCTAAAAGATACAATGAAGTCAGTTATATCATTTACAATAGCGACAGATATACATAGTAAAAAATGCATGGAGAGGGTAAATCCTATAGACGATAGTGGCACAGATGTACAGTACAGTCTACATGGGTAAAGCAGAGAGAAAATAATATTGTTCTGCCACTGTGTAAGATTCGGTGTTATCGTGAACCCATGCTGCTGGTGGCAGTATAACAACGAATGAAGCATGCAAGTCGTAGCGATGACATGACAAGAGGTGACTGTGACAATATACAGTTGCAGAAGGAAGTTTATTTACCGCCATGGAATCCCTCTATACCCTAACACACACCTTGGTCTAGTAACTGAAGAGTTGTGAATGAATATAAGAATAATATAATTGGAACGCCTCATTTATGAAGTCTCATCTACCTATAATCTTCGTCGTTATATTTTTTCTCTTATTCATTTGCAACTCTCTTCCAATACTAGACCAAGGTGGTGCCAGCGGCTTGATCAAAGTTATGGCGGTGTTATCATACGCATGAAGTGATGGCGTCATCAGCAACAGCATGACACCAATAATCAGGCGACAACAAGGAGTAGTGGCATGACTTAAGGAGTAACTGTGTCAGGAACATAGGAATGACACCAGGAGCGGCAGCAGCAGCAGCATGACATGAGTGGTGGCAGTGAGGGCAACATCAGAAGTGGCGGCATGACTCAAGCATGGGTTGGGTGGCAGGGGTCGTGATGCGTCCCAAATTGTCATCACGAAAGTTACCGGCCAGCAAAGGGAACGGTACAGGATTTTCGTGGGTTGTGTCTCCTCGGCTATTTGACCATCAGGGCATGAAATAGATCACGTGGCTGCTTCCGTGCACGGTGGACAATGTACCAGTTTTCTTAAGAATTCACGATGTTTGTGAATATTATTGAGCATTAGAACAGATGTACTGTCATATAATTATATGCACGAAAGCCATGACAGTGCATTCACATTTGCTAACAAACACACGCATTCACACAAGAAGACACATTTACACACATAATATGCACATAAATGGACACCAAGATACGTTAAGATAATGCACATACTCATAAGCATATGCCTAAGTACACATATACCTATTCATACATATGTATATCCTCACACTCGTTCAGACACTAAAGCACAAACCAAAGCACGCAGACACACTGTGGTCCTGAGCTCTTGCACTCACGCACGCACCCATACACATATCCACCGTATATACAACACATGCACATGTACACACACGCACACACATTCACTGTACACGTTACACACACACACACAAACTGCAAGCCAAATATCGGTGACCTGGGGTGGCTGTGTTGACCCTGACCACATCGATCCCTGGCCTCCAACAGGGTCACTCACCCTCTACTGTCCCACTCTTCTCGCTGCCCCCAACCCCCTCCCCCCATCTCTCTCCTATACCTCCCACATTTCGTCTACCCTTCCATCTTCTGTTCCACTCATCTTGGTATCCCTGCAGCCCAAATGTTCCACACGTCTCTCTGTTGCTGCCATCCCCTGCTGTCCCACCACTCCATCAGTCCATCACCTACACTACACTATCCGTAGAATGTTGAACACACCAGCATCTTTTTCCCGCAGCCTCCCTTGTCTTAATTTTGGTGGTCTGTCTGAGCATTCCAGTCAAACTATTTAGATGTTAAATTGGTGTAAAATACGCTAAACCAGTCAGATTAATCTTTGAAGCAAGTAACTCGTTTAAAAATCATTCTGGCGTTGTTTGGCGTTCAGGGAACATTGCTCTGTCAGTGTTCAGTAAAGACCTTTTAATATATTATATCACCGTAGCTTTAAACGTTTCTGCATGTAGGCTATATATGCAATGTATACTCGCAATCCAAAATTTGTATCCAGGTCTTGTTGAAGTTTAGAATAATTTGACATACTAGTGACCCAATTACAACGCTTAGGCCTATCCTGCTTCATATTTGCTCGACCTCTCTTAATACTCGATCAGACTATTCGAAGCAAGCCTGGATATATATTTTGGATTGCAAGTGTACAGACAATATAGTACTGACTATGCTGAGTGTTGCTTTAAATTAGAAAATTGAAGATTTCAATGCAATCATTATCATATATTTTTCCAATAACTTTTCCTTAAACTTTAGCAACCCTGCTGTTGGAACAAGAAAATGCTTGGTCAGCTTTTAAAAGAAAGTACAAGACAATAAAGAAGAATAAGGAATTGGACAAAACTTGAGTAAGTTCCCCGGCCAAAACACTGACCCTTCGTCCATCTTGTATATTACCTGCTCACACTAGGGACACTCGCTATGAATACTTTAGGACTGTATATGTGAGATGCGTATGTTTGGTGAGATGGGCACATTTGATGGTGGTTGGTGGTGGGCCTGTGGTAATGTAGGAGGGGGCTAGTAGAGTTCTTGGTGTGTTTGTTGTTTTTGATGGTGTTAGTGTGGGTTTGCTATTGTTGATGTGCGTGTGTTGTTGATATTGATACGAGTTTCTTGTTGATGTTGGTGTGTGTTTGTGTTTGTATGTGTTTGCGTGTGCTTGTGCTTGATGCTGGTACAGATGCGTTTGTTGTCGTGTTTTATGTTTTGTTTTTTTCGTTGTGTGTTTGTGAGATGGATGAACACCACCTATAGGGAAGGAGCCTGTTTCGAGACATAGTCAGGAGGAATCAGAAGTCTCCAATTATCATACACGATCACAGGGTTCTTAAGATGGATATGAGGTTGGTTTAGATTAGAGTGGCTATGGGAGTTATGGACCATGTGTTACTTTTGAACCGCAAATGGAATCGTCTGTGTAAAGTTTGAACCGATATTCTTTGTGTGTGTTATCTCTGAGCGTGGATGGAAGAATGGATGGACACGATTTAGACCTTCCCTAACACTGGTAAGTATGTTCCCCGCTTATAAACAGAGCTCACACGTTCAGGTAAATACACACACATGTATAAAATCATGCAAACCCACGCAAACTACCAAACAAACACAAACACACAATGCATTTCCACGCCTTCCTCTGTGTGTAAGAACATCATAAGAAGAAAAACGCCCTCTCTTTTTCTGCATCCGTAGGCGTGGCGGCGGCGGCAGATGTGTGTGTGAGAGAGAGAGAGAGAGAGAGAGAGAGAGAGAGAGAGAGAGAGAGAGAGAGAGAGAGAGATTGAAAGCAGGTCAAGCCTTGCCCACCTCACCTTTGATAGTGTTAGTGAGTCTAAGACCTCAACTCACACACACAAGTCACTCACAAAGGGTATAAGGATCTTCAACTAGCACCTCCTCTTACTATTTTTTGTGATGTAATTATACAAGTTTACCAAATGTGTGTAAGTGTAGTGTTTACTTGGTGTGGCGTCATATCTAGGCACTACAAATGCACTAACAACAGCCTGTTTATTCATTCATGTAACCAGCAATTCACAGCGCGATCTAAATTTGACATCGTTTTAAATGTTGTAATTTGCATAGACATGGTTAAAAACCCACGTGTATTAATTGCTTTTCCAACATCTTTGTTCACAGGAAAACCATTTTCTGACTCAGTTCTCAATATTCACAAAACTCCACTTGCAACAATTGTCTATTTTTAGATTATTTTTATCATTACATAGGCCTACAGTCACATCGACTGACTTATGAGTTTGCGTTTTCTTCCGATGGGAGCAATGTATAAAATACAAGAACATGAAGGAAAACCCTTCAAAAGCTCCGGCTCTTAATGATTCAAGTGAAATAATAAAATATCCATATGTAAAGGTCTCAAAAATATTAATTATGTTTTATTTGGATTTTCGTATTCATATGGTTATATTGAAATTTTGAAAATGAACCCTTTTTATTGAGGGTGAACCCCTCGGTTGAACCCCCTCTCGGTTGAAAAAATGATTCAATGTCGGTAAAAGAAAATGGATGGGAGTGAGTGAGTCAGTTGAACCATTTTAGAAGTTGTCGCCCCAAGAAGAACAATAATTACGATAAGACCTTGAACTCTCGGCTGAGGCCGGAGCTAAAAATTTCCTGACCGTTGTCTTCTCTGATGAATCGGCGCCGTCTTGGATTACCGAGCTCTGTGGGATTGTGTTTTTGTTTTCTATACCAATAAGGAAACCACACATTGCAATGTTATCACGTCACTCTGTTGACTCATCAATTTGTGTATCGCATGTCAAGAAATATTAAAAGATATTTTACATTATAAATTTCATACAATGACAAATAAGGCAAAGTGTTTACAAGTTTACGGATAAAGTTAATTTATCTATTCTTTGGATAAAGAGCGAATAAACAAAGACCCTTGTCATCGAAACAGCTCTGCTTGGATCAGATGCTCTCCTTTCATCACATTTTATACTGACAATTTCAATTAAAGATGGAAAAATTATAGCAACAAGAAGGCAATATCGTCTTCAACCCTCGCCGGTATCAGTATTTTCATCGTGTCATAATTATAAAGTACCACCAAGAGAGGTTGTGTGTTCACCAGGACGTGTGACCCGGGCTTTGCATAGATGGCTTCCATCACGCTCAAAGAAGTGGCAAGTAAAATAAGTTGATTGAATAGCTTGAATGAGGAGGGGAAAGGAAGGCGAGAGGGCGGTCAAAAGTTTGTGCAAGGACTCACAATATCAGTCTCCAGCGAAGCGTTTTTCATGCCGGTGTTTTATGACACGTATCAGTGGAGGGGTCCATACAGGTGTTTTATGGACCACGTGTCATTGAAGGGGCTTCGTAACTGATGATCTATTCAATAAAGTAGAAGGTCAATTTGAAGTAAGACAAGGGAACGTGATAATTCAATAAAATCAAGAACATAAAGGAAAACCCTTCAAAAGCTCCAGCTCTTAATGATTCAAGTGATATAATAAAATATCCATATGTAAAGGTCTTAAAAATAAATATTAATTATGTTTTATCTGGATTTTCGTATTCATATGGTTATATTGAAATTTTGAAAATGAACCCTTTTTATTGAGGGTGAACCCCTCGGATAAATGATTCAATGTCGGTAAAAGAAAATGGATGGGAGGAAGAGAGTGAGTCAGTGAGTGAGTCAGTTGCACCCATTTTAAGAAGTGGTCGCCCCAAGAACAAGAACAAGAATAATTACGATAAAACCTAGAGCTCTCGGCTTAGGCCGGAGCTAACAAGACATCATTCGATGGCAACACCGCCCCTTAAAGATGCCAGCGACCACTCGCCCTTTGCTATCTTTATTTTTTTGTGACCTTGACCTTAAACTGATTTTGCCCAAAAGATAATTATTTTGTTTTATAATAAATATCTACCAATAGAAAAAAAATGAACATCATACGGCTATACCTGTGGACGCTAGACCTAAAACAGGCACTTGACCTTTGCTATCGTTATTTTTTTGTGACCTTGACCTTCGACCGATTTTGCCCAAAAGTTAATCATTTTGTTTTATGATGAATATCTATCAATAGAAAAAAAAAGAACATCATACGGCAAAAAATGTGGACGCTAGACTAATAACAGACACACGAACAGATAAATAAATAAATATCCAGCACCGAAAACAATACACCCTCCCTTCGGGCGGTGTAAAAAGAGAAATTTTGTTGCTTTATGGACGACAGGATGTCTGTCTCACTGTCTGGAAATCTTACTGATGGAGGGGAATTACGGGAGGTCTAAGAATGGAAGTGTAATGGTGGAGGAAGGAGAATTTTCTCGCCACTCACACTTAAAATATTCAGTTGTTCCTATTTTGTTCCTCTTATGTTTTCTTTAGTTTTCAAATTATTTCAAGGCGGTAAGAAACACCGATGCTCTTATTCCGAGATGATTAAAAATTCTTAGAAGCTTAAGCATTGTCTATTAATGAAGTTCGTGAAATAAGTATATCAGGAGTAGTGTCGGAGCCAACTGTTAGAGAATGTAATCTGTAATTAAATGCTCAAAACTTAAAGTAAAAATATTGGAAACCATCATACCTTCATAGTATTCGGAAGTAAGTTTTATCCATGTCTGTAAAAATATACATGTAGCCTGAAGCCTTGTGGGCTCGGGAAACTACACTCAGAACCAACATTTTTCCCAAACCATTTCCGTGAGGGTGAGGATATTCCCGAGGCGATGGTGGCGGTGTCGGCTGAGGGAGTTGCAAGAGCGAGTGGCAGTGGGTAGGTGGTGAGGTACAGAATGCTGACTGGATGCGAGTGGCGAGGTGTGAGAGGTAGGAAATAAAATGGAAAACATGAGAAAGGAGGAGGAGGGTGAGCTACGACGGGAGAGATATAAGAGAGAGTGAGAGAGAAGGTGGCGTGGTGCAACTGGCTTCGTGCGAAGCTCGAGAGAACACGTTGGTGTGAAGTGAAGTATTGGTGAGGGAGTATGGGATGGAGCATGAAATAATGGACCAAAGGTATGGGTCGGAGAGAAAGAGCTGTTTTGAAAGTTGGGAGGAAGTGGTGAGGCATGAAGATGTGTACACGTTGGTAGTGTTGGGAGGAGTCATGAGTAAATAAGAGAGAGGTCGATGTAAGGAACTGTAGAGGGGAATGTAAATGAAGGAATGTCTGTGCAAAAGGTAGGGTGTGGTTGGTGAAGTGAGTATGAAAGGATCCGCGAGGTGAGTGAGTGAAGGTATGAGGAAGGAAAAAGAATCCGAGAGGTGAAATGGGAACGATGGGGGACCAGTGAATGTGGCATCAGAGAATGAGAAAGAAATGATGAGGACTGAGAAATGTGACATTTATGACGAGGAGGAAGGAATGGGTTTCAAGCAACAAGGCGCCTGGGGGTTTGACACACGTGGGACAAGGGCTCAACAAGCAGTGTTCCGGAGCAAGTGAAAAACAGGTTTACAGTGCTTACAAATTCGGTCAGTACACAAGTTATGGAGTACCAACATTATAGTTCTATTTTAATATTTTTTGATATGTCGATATTTTGGACGTGTTCTTGTAGTAATGTACACACACAATGTTCATAATTTACATTTCTTTAAAACCCTTTCTATTCCCATTTTTTCCAAAGTAATAAACGTTTCCTTTATTGTTTTTTACAGTCCCAGTACCAACACAACACAACCTTACACCATTTCCATGAAACTTCAGAAACAGTGCAGGCTGTGAACGAGTCCAGGTGAGGATGGTTAGTCGGGAAAAGTGTTATCATTTACTGCAGCAAACGGTCCGCCGCTACCACTATTACCACCACCACCACCACTACCTCCAAAACCACCACCTCCTCCACAACAACCACCACCTCCTCCACACACAACCACCACCACCTCCTCCTCAAACATCACAACAACCACCACCTCCACTATAACCACCACAACCATGCACCTCCACCACCACACAAGGTCTCCCAGCTGTATCAGTCGCAAAAATACCCGAGCCGAGCTATACTCCTGGCGGTCGTAACAGTTTATGACTCCCCAGGGAAATGGGACATATTTGGTAGGGTTGCAGGTAAAATATGAGGCCGAGGTAACATAAGGTGAGGGACGAAAGAAGGACGGATCGCCGCTGGTGGATGTGAGGATGGGACTGGTGGCGGTGACAACGAGAAAGTATTACTGTGTAGTATCTACTGTACGTGGAAGGGATATGAAGGTCAGGGTATATACAGGTCAAGATCTTGATACAGGTAGGGTAGGGTAGGGTAGGGTAGGGTAGGGTACAGAAGAGTAAGGTAGGGTAGTGTAGAAGAGTAAAGTATATAGTAAAGTGAGTTGAGCAGAGTAGAGAGAGAGGTTCACTACATGGTGGGTCGACAGAAGAGAGAGAGAGAGAGAGAGAGTGAGTGCTTGAGAAGAGGAGAGTGCGTGAGAAGAGGAGAGTGCGTGAGTAGAGGTGAGTGCGTGAGTAAAGGAGAGGGGTAACGAGGAAGTGCGATGCTGAGGGGGTAAAGTGAGGAAGTAAGAGGGGCAGAGAGAGTGAGATGCATGCTGGAAACCTCTCCATCTTTTGCATATCCTCTTTTTCGCGTCTTCATCTCCCTTTCCACCACACACTCCCAACCTCGTGAAAGTGCATCTCAATTTTTATGGGTAAAGATTTTTTCACACCTGCGTATTAACGTGTACGCCTGAACATTTTTGGTGCGTGCCTACGTTGAAAATGAGCACATATGTTTTGACGTAAGCCTTGTTTAACCAGGGGCGAATTCAGTTTAACATATGGTGGGCATCTCTGTGTATGTGTATGTGTATGTATATGTATATGTGTGTGTGTGTGTGTGTGTATGTGTGTGTGTGTGTATGTGTGTGTGTGTGTTATCCAGCAGGCAACCAGCTTTGTCAGGGTTTTTTCAATCTATATTCAAGTTTCGCAAGTGCCAATCTAATATTTGTGTTCGCAGTGCATAGTTTGACATTCCCCCCCTTTCAAAATATTGCAACAATCGACTAGGCAATAACCCAGTGATATAAGGAATTGCATCAACGAGCAGGAGTCAACAGGCGGATTGTTGTTATTGGCTTTTTCAAGGGGGATACTGTCCTCATCCAATCAGCGAGCAGCTTTTGTTATTCAGCCACGCGTGGATGTTTACATTTTGCCAAACCTTTTCAACGTGCCATGCGACCGTACTGTTAAATAATGCCATTGGGTTCTTTTCGCAGCTTTGTTGACCTTTGTGTTGAATTATGCTATTAGTTCAAACGGTCTTGTTCAAAAGTGTAATTGCCCCTCCTGGCGTCAAAGGTGAAGTGGACATGATAAAGCCGAGCTCTTAATCAACAAAGTGGATATTCCTGCTGGCGGCCTTTGAGAGGAGATTCGTGGGGACTGTGGAGGATTTTCCACCGACACAGTTTTGAACCAACAAGTGGAATTCTGAGTTATTTTTTCTCTCCAGCGCATGGGATGGTGCTCTGCGCAGAATCTGGCCGCTATTCCTGCCTGCAAATAGCCAAACGTTTGGACAAATTGAAAATATTTTGTTGACGATCCCAAGAAAGAAGAAACCTGCAAGGAAGCCATCTATATATAGCACAACTGTATTGGCCAAACTGAAGGTCTTCCATGAGGTGGTTGGCTTCCATGATACTGACTTCTGTAGTTCAATTTTGTACACTACTCTCCGATAAAAATATCAATCCCGTTAAAAATCATGAACTAATGTAGCAGTAACAGAAACTAAGGAAATTAAACAAAACTATTTTAATTTCTTACTATGCCCACATAAAATATCTATTTATCTCATATATTTTTTCTCCATAACCTCAGCATGACCACAAAATACGTTGGCTGTCTTTGACTATATTTTCCAGACAAAACTGTATACACGTGTAATGTGCTTTAATATAAAAGCGAAACAAAATGATATATCCATCTGGTTTTGGCGTATTAAGGTTTTTTTTTATTAATACTAGATTCGTTTTTTAGTGTTTTATCATATTTCCCGACTCATTCAATTTTATTCATACCTTTTGTTCACTTATTCTCTGACTTACTCATCGTATCTCAATTTGCATGCATCTCATTCACCCTTTGATATCGATACCCTTATTCAGACGCGTTTTTAAATCCTACATAGGCTAGTCTTAATTTTCGTATTCATTTAGGTATCTTCAACATCCATCACCATTTCACCACAACACAACTCTGCTTCACTTTTTCCCCAGCTCCATATACTGGTGGTACCTTTGGCTTTACCCTGTCACCAGTACGCCTTCCCTCTGCCTCGTATGTTTCCTCCCATGACTTTTCTCTCGCCAACTCACTTTACTAGTCTCCACTGCCTTGCTTCCCTTAAATATTTTCCCTCTCACTTACGCTTGTTTTTTTCAACGTGCCCCTTCTCCCCTTCATCCAGATCTCGGTCTCTCAAACTTATTTCCCTCTCTCTTATTATTTACCCTCCTTTACGCTTATTCCAATGGATTACCTCAAGTCCTGACCCTATGACCTACTGTCGCCTTATCTTCCTTTCATCTTACTGTGCCTTTTGTGTTACCGTTTCCCCATTTTATCATATCTTGTCTTTCATTAGAGTATACCTTCCCTCTCCTTTCCCTGTCCGTCATAACCCCTTCCCTCTCCCTCTTGTTGTTACACCATCAGTTCTAAATCATATATTTCTTCCTCTTGTACCCTATATAACACTTTCTCTATTACTCTATATAATCCAGTCTCTTCTATAGAACCTCTCTTTCTCGAGCCTATATTTCACTACCTTTGTTTTGTTTTTCCTCATATCTTCACACCCCTAATAATATATTGCAGTTCTATTTAATTTTACCTCTTCTAAACCTTCCTTAGCTCTAATAAATCTCGCCTCCTTTTACACTGCTATCTTATTCTAAGTGACTCACCTGCCACTATATCGCCCTACCATTCCTTTTATAAACACTTTCCCTCTCCCTCATAATTTTAACTTTTCTATAATCTGATTATCTATTGCCTTTCCTGCTTAATTAACACTTTTCCTACTATTTATTTCACTGGGTCTCGTGGCTCCTTCCCCCAGCATCACTTGACTCACTCACCTCTTCACTCGAGCTCCCCACCTCTCCTAAAATGCCGAGCCTAACGCGAGGGGAACTTTCTTTCAGCATTACGCTTGAGGATGTCATTAGCCACGCCTGGGTTATGTTAATTACTCCTGGAGGTATAATAGGCCTACCAGGTGCTTCTTTCACATAAAGAATTCTAGCTTTCTCACATTATAATAATTATTGAGCTTGATTACTCGGCCATATGCTCTGGTTCTCAGGGATTTTAAACTCTTCAAAAGAATTAGAGGATAATCAATTTTTTTTATGGGTATTATAATAATCTGTTTCTTACGGCAGCTAAAGGCATATAGTAAGTCGGTAGAGAAAAAGATCACCTGCCCCTCCGCCGGCCTCATAACGTCAATTAGGTTTAGGTTTAGGTTAAGTTACGTTACGTTATGTTTGGCCAACAGAGATTAGATTAAGTTAAATTATGTTTGGTTACTTTGGTTGGTAATGCAGAAGTAACGAACCGAAGTAATTTGCGAAAGTGTACCATTAGATATGGTTGGCAGATACATTACTCTCTCCCGATGAGCCAAAATGGATTTACCCAGTAGCATACAGACAAACATTTCATAAACTGGTTGAGTGGGAAGATACGAAATGGTCAAAGAGGTACTGCTACGAAATAAAATGTCGGCACATGTAGAGGTAATATTATGTATGTGACATGACAGGTGAGTTGATTATAACTTATTATTCTGGTAGGAATTCGTGTGTTAGATGTGATGCACTCGTTAACCCCAGGCGATACAAATTAACTCTCCACGCCCTGCCCAGTCAGACGTCAAATTCAATGTTTAGTTAACCTACTGCCTCTGTAATGTCGCTCAACTGAGTGATGGAATATCATTTATAACAATATTTAGATGGGTTCTGTGTCTTACACTCCACCTGTTTATTTTTTAGTTAGGTTATTGTGGTGGCGAATGATTTCTTTTGATGTTTACCCCTAAATCCTTACGATTACAAATCGTAAGAAGGGTAGGAAAGATTACAATACTTGGGCTGGTACTGTCGTCCTCATTAAATCTGGTTGGGAAAACACCAGTGGAGTCTATCATTATATAATTTGTGCTCCATTGATTCAGGATTATGAGAAAGAAAGAAAAGCCCTTTTTGGATGACCAGAAAGTTGTATCTATGGTAGAAAAATAAAAAAATAATTTATTTTAATCAACGAGTGAACTACAAAACAAATAAGAACGGAATAATGTACAATTTAAAAAGAAATTAAAGTAAACAGAAAATTGTTCTGCTGAAAAATACGAAAAAGGAAAAATTAACGAGAACAAATACTAAGGTATAATTGCAAATAATGAAAGAGAGAAGAAGGGAGAAAAATGATGTAATAGCAAGGTACAGGTAATTTCGAAAGAGATTGACGATGAATGAGATAAAGAGGTTGTTACGAGGGATGATGATAGTAGAGTAAATTAAGCTAAACAAAGATTATAAAAGGAGAGTAATGAAAGAGAAGTCACATGATAGAGATAAAATAATATGACGATGGTAATGCGTCTGGCAGTGAGAAATGGCAACAGCGACAAAGGTGACATTTATATAAAATATGTTCTTATGCAAAAAACGATACGTACATGAAAAGATGCGGGAAATACAAGTCTAATTCAGTCCAATAGCATAACTGAGAAAACATCTGTGTGTGTGTGTGTGTGTGTGTGTGTGTGTCGAGAGAGACGAGAGAGAGAGAGAGAGAGAGAGAGAGAGAGAGGAGAGAGAGACGAGACGAGAGAGAGAAGCGAGACGAGAGAGAGAGAGAGAGAAGAGACGAGAGAGAGAGGAGAAGAGAGATGAGAGACGAGAGAGAGAGAGACGAGAGAGATGAGAGGAGAGAGAGAGAGAGAGAGAGAGAGAGAGAGAGAGAGAGAGAGAGAGAGAGAGAGAGAGAGAGAGAGAGAGAGAGAGAGAGAGAGAGAGAGAGAGAGAGAGAGAGAGAGAGAGAGAGAATTAATGTGATATTTTCCCACCTCGCGTTATCAACCTTCCATTCCGGTCATGAAGTCTATTTGGACATTTGTGTTTCGACAATAATTACTGCTGAGTGGGTGGAGTAATATTACCTCCAATATCTTTTACATATTATCTTAATTTAATCAAGTACACGTTACAACACACACACACACACACACTCTCTCTCTCTCACACACACACACACCAATTCTCCCGGACACTAACAATGGCCACGACATACACTCATGCACTTCCTCCAAGCCAACACAAAATTGAGCTCATTATTCACTCTCCTCTGCACGTACTCACAGACACTCACACAGACGCAGACGCTTGCTTGCTCACTCGCAATCCACAATCCCTAGCCAACCTGAGTCGAAGCCCGAAATCTCAAGCAGACGGTTTCTGGACGACAGCCCACCCCAACCATCATGAGGCCACACTCATTTTCGAACCAATAGAGGATTTGGGTGGGCTGTCGTCCAGAAACCGCCTGCTCCAGATCTCGGGCTCCTACCCAGGTGGGCGAGGGATTGTTTATTGCAAGTGTACATACTGTATTCACATAATCATGTATGTAGGTAGGCATTATACATTAGTGTATATATATGTTTATTAAAAATGAATATATTTAGAAATTATATACATGGTTTAATACATGAATGAGTACAGACATTAGCCATTGTCTTGCAGTAAACACATGTATTGGTAAAATATGTTGGTCTACCTCAAGTTCTTCTTCTATTTAATTTGTAGAGAACTTTACCCTTGTTCATATCAGACTCTCTTTATTTTTATGCTGGTAAATACGGCTCCCCTTCCCTTGGTTTTACTCTGGTTCCTGTCTCTCTTTCCCTATACTGGTTCCACTCTTTATATCTCCAGGTCCATCGTTCCTTGTTCTTTTCAGGTCTCTCTGTTCATCAGCCATCCCTTCCCCTTCTTCAATCCACATTCTCTTTTCATGTTCTGCGCAGGTCACTTCATTGTTCTAACTAAGTTTCCTATCCATTGTTATATCTAAGCCCCCTTCCCTTGTAAACAGACCCCAGTCTCCTTGCTCCATCTCCTTTTGCTTTCCTTATGCACCTCTCATTGTCATCCCTTTATTTTTATCCAAATCAACCACATATTCCCTGTCTTACGCCTCACACTGCCTTCATTTACACTTTCATTCACTTTTTTCCTACCCTCACTTTAATTAATCTTCTTTTCCTCTTCACTTTTCCCCGCCGTCTATTCTAATTTCTCTTCTCGTTCATTTAGAATAAGTAGCTTAATCACTCACTTTCCTCTCCTCTTCCTGCCATTTGTTAGGCTTCAAACTCGCCTTTCTATAATCTCCATTCCCATTTCTCTCCCATTCATTCCCTTCACTTTGCCTCTTCCTCCCCTTACCTGCCTCGTCACCCAGCCAGACTCCCATTACTGGCGTTGTTGACTCATTATCCTTGACAGCTCGTTACGTCCGCTCCTCAGAATGTCACCTGCGCCGTCACTTTGTTCTCCCCTCACCCTCGCCCACATTCAAAGCTCAATTAACAAGACACAATGCTAAATTAACACGACGCACTGTAACATTAACAAAAGCTATAGTAACACGGAAGAAAACTGTTTCACAAGCTACAAAACTTATTTTAAGTTGAACTACAATGCTCACTTCACATGAAACATACGAGGTTTCAGATGCATCCAGTAAAAGATAAATATTCTGCTTTATCATTAGGCAAAATTGCATACTTCAAGAGTAATATATTATTCTCAAGAGGGAAAATATTACAAATATTTCACGTTTCCCAAACGAATAACAAAAAAATGTATACAAAATGAAATCAAACAACATAAAAAAATCACGACAGAAGCTTCATATTGTTATGACAAGAAACTAAGCTCTAAACGAGATGGTGTTCAAAGAAAATCACCCTTCCATAGAAAATTTACATGAGACCAAACATAATACGAAAAGAAGATGGAAGACACAGTTATAAGATATACTAAAAGGACCGGAAGGGAAGAGACACCACAGAAACATAACTGCCTGAGATTAATGGCTGAGTGAAAAGGGACTAGACAGAAGTGGAAAAGTACAATATGAGGATTGGGATAAAGTGGTGTTACTCTCCTCAACTTGTGCCATTCATATCACTCGCGCCTTCTCACCAACAACAACCATTAGTCAAGAAAAATGAAGTGTAATATCCCGCTCTACATCAGGGCAAAGTAGGGGAGGTGGAGAGAAAAAGATAGCAAGATAAACACAAAGGAAAGAGAAAGAGCAAAGAAAGAGAGAGAGGAGAGGAAAAGATTAATGGAAGAAGAAAGAAAGAGAAAGAGAAAGCAAAAGAGCAAAAAGAGTACTTACATACTTCATCAGAATATATAAATATATACAGAGAGAGAGAGAGAGAGAGAGAGAGAGAGAGGAGAGAGAGAGAGAGAGAGAGAGAGAGAGAGTAAAACGGCGTTTGGGGGAAGAGGATTGCATGTAGAGTAGTGTCTGAAATACGAGGAAATAAACGTGGAGGGTATTGTATGTAGAAAATGGCACGGGATAGGGATTGGAAAAGCGGTGAAGTTATGTGTTTGGTAAGAGGCGGTGGAGATGGAATATGGATGTAACCATTACAGCTAAAAGTTACGAGATATCCCTCCCCATCCCTGGCTCCACAAACGAACAGCAGGGCGCTTTTTTTATGTGACAATTATCTGTGTGTGTATGTTGACGTGGTGCACTTATTGAGAATTAGCAACTAAGGAGAAAATTGAATATATAATCATTAG
Source organism: Petrolisthes manimaculis (assembly GCA_034508575.1). Lineage (NCBI taxonomy): Eukaryota > Metazoa > Arthropoda > Malacostraca > Decapoda > Porcellanidae > Petrolisthes > Petrolisthes manimaculis. Next base: position 40,488 of record JAWZYT010004878.1, read on the forward strand.
CATAATTCTATTAATAAATAAAGACGAAGAAGAAAAAAATAAACGAGAGCGAGAGTCCGATCTGAATTAAAATATGAAGTGGAGATGAATTCCCGCCGCATACTAATAATAGAAGGGAAAGAGACAAGGGAATGCTGTACAAGCTGACTGTCAAAATAACACTGAGGACCATCACAAGTCACACCTGTCCCCATTCTGAATCGTGGCAGCTGCAAAACACGCAAATGGTATTCAATTTAGCGAGGCAAGTGCGAGTGGGGAGCAGGCTTTATTGTGAGCGGGTGTAGAATTTCATATTGTTCTCTGCGACCAGGCTTCACAACACCTTATACGCAATAAGAGCACCAGAGAATAATATGTAAGGGATACTACTTCCTCCCTCACCTCGCCTCGCCTCGCCTTGTTCATTCTTTTCATACCTACACCTCACATTATACAGTATACCAATATTCATGCACATCACAAAGGTCTGAAAACATCCGTGACGCTTGTAAAATATAGTACTGATGGACTAGCGAAAGTTCAAAAATAAAAAAAAAGTAAGGAAGACAATAAGACCCCAGAAGATGTCAACAAACACATCGCCTTTACCAATACTAAATTTCTTGTGGAGTGGACAATATACTCCAGAATGATGGAACAACGTGTATATCTGTTTTCATTTCCGTTTTGCATCTTCCCTTTCCATTTCAAAAATACATAATTATAATTTGTGATTATTAACTTGGTAAAAGGCACTGATTACCTATTGACTTTTGTAAAACCTCAATTGAATTTTCATATCGAGTCAGTCCAGTGTTCACGTAATCTGAAGTACAGGCTCTTATAATTTCGGGTTATATGCTAATTATTATTCTCTTGGAATCGAAAATCCGAGCTGTCTTATAAGGCCAAAAAAGGAGGTAATGTCAAAATTCGAAAGACCATTTTCACTAACGAAACTTGCACCAACAAGAACTTTTGAGGATTGACTATAACAAGATATGAACAGTATCCCCACGATTAACTGTTAAACATTCCAGTCATAACAAACTTTAAAGCAACTAAACCTCCAGTAGAAAGAGGAAAATATATGTACAGTCTGCGGCAAAAGTCGAGTCGTCACAAATGCCAAGTCATGTAATACAGTATGTAAATATAAGCTTTACAGGCTCGTCATATGAAAAACCAGAGCAGTTTATTAATGTGTCTATTGGATATTGTAATTCTGTATGTTGGTGAATGTGTTTGTTTGATCATTATCCTTTGTCATCCTTCAAGAAACACTGAGTGAGGCTACACGACTTTCGCCGCTGACTGTACACATACACATACCGTACATTTTTCCCCCAACATGTCGAGTTCATAACCTTGTTGTTTTGTATTATATTCCAGGATCTCGGGAGTGCTCGTTGGCAATCACTATATCACTCGAGCATCTGAGCGATAGGCCTGAAAATGTCCTATATTGTCTCCCTCAATAACACTCTCCTCCCACCAAGATGACGGTGTATATTAATAATCGGTAAGAACGTTGAAAAAACAAACAAAACAAGAACATGAAGGAAAACCCTTCAAAAGCTCCGGCTCTTAATGATTCAAGTGAAATAATAAAATATCCATATGTAAAGGTCTCAAAAATATTAATTATGTTTTATCTGGATTTTCGTATTCATATGGTTATATTGAAATTTTGAAAATGAACCCTTTTTATTGAGGGTCACTGAACCTCTCGGTTGAACCCCCTCTCGGTTGAACCCTCTCTCGGTTGAACCCTCTCTCGGTTGAACCCCCTTTCGGTTGAACCCCCTCTTGGTTGAACCCCCTCTCGGTTGAACCTCTTAAATATTGGTTGAAGCCCTTTTAAGAAGTGGTCACCCCAAGAAGAAAGAAAAAAAAATGATAATAATAATAACAAGAAGAAAAAAAATGATAATAATAATAATAAATGATTCAATGTCGGTAAATGAAAATGGATGGGAGTGAGTGAGTGAGTTGAACCCCTTTTAAGAAGTGGTCGCCCCAAGAACAATAATTACGATAAAACCTAGAGCTCTCGTCTTAGGCCAGAGCTAAAAACAATGGAACTTGTTTTCGTGTTTTCCTCAATACATATTCATTTTCCTCTTTCCTATCCTCGCTATAATATTTATCCATACTACTCTCCTCAATTTCCTCTTTCTCTTACTCCGATTCCCCCCTGTCTCTCCTATTCCCTTTTCTTTACGTCCACTTTTCCCTCTGCCTCTTCCCCCTATTCCCCTTACTAATCTTTCCCTTGTTTCCCCTTTTCCCTCTGCCTCTTCCCCCTATTCCCCTTACTAATCTTTCCCTTGTTTCCCCTTTTCCCTCTATATCTTTCCCATATTCCCTCCCCTTCCAAAACTTCCTCTTCTTCCCATTTCCATTTCCCTTCTAAATTTAACTCCCTTTCCCATCTTCCTCATCTCCTTCCCTCTTCCTTTGGTCCACATCTCCATCTTTTTTTCTTCCACATCTCCTACCCTTTTCCCTTTCGTATCCCCTTCCTCCTCCTTCTCCTCCAACTAGTGTAGTCTATATGCTAGAGGCTGTGTCCAAGCTCTTCACCTCCACTGCTGCCCCAACCTTTATTTCCGCTGAGCTTTGGACACTGGAAAACAACGGGATTCTGTTCACGTCAAAACAACTTCCTGGGTGGTAGGCAGGTAGGGGGGGGGGGGTGCAGCAGCATTATTGGGACCTCCTTCCATCAGCACCTACAGTGAGGCAGTCTGTTTTGTATCATGCGTTGGGGGAATCAGTTGCCGCAAACCTACTTATAGAAATCAATATCATCATTGCCATGGTCATTATAATCTTCAGCAGCAAGAACCATATCCCCTTTACTAAGATGTTTGGGGCTCCAGGTCAGGAAAAAAATGTAAGGACGACTCTTGAGATATATTGTCTAGTGAATTGGCCAATACTGACATACCGTACACTTGACCTCCAAATACAACTGTGTCGCTGCATTTGTATTCTATTAAAGGATACACCTCTTGAAATGTCAGGTTAACCAGGCTGTTAAACTATAAATTCTCTTTTTGAATCTCCTACATTTCAGTCTAACACAATTGACTTGCCTTTCATCTATTTTCATTCCTTATTTTCCTACACACTCACTCACCATATTTAACTAGTGCCTCCCTGTTCCCCCTCATAGTACCTGCATTTCACAATCTATTAATTTGCTACGTCACCCTAGTGTGTGCGTATATTCAACACAGATTATCACATAACAATGAATAGAATCAAAAGTTGCTCTCCTTTTAATTTACTATATTCAACCTCTTTCATATCCCAACAATATTGCTTCATTCTCCTATTTTACCATTTAATTCCTACAACATGTCGATGCAATTCCCATTAATCAAGAGTGAAAAAAAAAACTATAAGAAAGGCGGAATGATTAGTGCTGGTGACACGTGCTGAATGTACGACACTGTAACACTCACCACCAGACACACACCAGCTCACCTTCTCTCACATAAAAAATCGCCTTTTGCACTCCCCACTCTCAGTTACAGTATATTAATTTTGCATTAAAAAAAACACGACGAAACACAAACACATGCATTTACAAACAAACGCACATATCAATACTAAAATACATAAATACAATACTAACCTGTACACAATCAACCACCCGTGGCATCACACGATAGGTAAAACAATTGTCATTATACAATTACACACATACATACACAATCACACATTTCTCTTATGAGAAATTGCACTACAAGTTGTCCTATGTAGTACCAACGTTGAAGTGCTACTTAAAATGCTGTAAGCCCTCCTTCTTTTTATCAATTAATTCATACTCATCCTCTGTACATACATACATCTATCTCCCTCTCCCCTTCCTTCCTCACTCTCTCTCTCCTTCATCCCATACTGAGGGGTCCTCAAGGGTGTCATTGATATTATCTTCTGAAATATACTTCTTTCTAGACGTACTGCAAATTGTGTTCATATTTGATATAGTACTATCATCAGGCTGATTATAATCTTCAGCTTAGACTTAACGCCATGCAACCATGATATAAAAACTATAAAAATATCATAATCTATTCCTTCAAAAAGAAAAGAATTCAATATCATAATCGGAAATATTCCCCAGCCCAATATTTGTAATTCTGATAGACTCTAACCAATAAATCTATTACAAAAAAGGCGTTTCTCACCCACATTTTTGCAGCACTCCCATTTTCTCACAAAATACGTAGGATGAGAAAAGGAAAACTCTTCCTTGTTCATTTTTTCCCTCTTTTCGCTACCCTTTTCCACGCTGACCACATAATCTTTAATGGACTCTCTGTTGCTCTTACCCTAAATTATCACCAACACCTGCACTGTTCCCACAACCACCAACACCTTCCCTGCTCCCACCCTCACTACAATATACACTTACAGAACTACCCAAAACCTGAACATCCTTGACCTACACTATATACCAGGGACAAAGTAAGTTAGACACGGGAAGGCGACAGGAGGAACACAGGAGAGATAGGGAAAACGATCAACAGAACATCGCCACGATCAGAACGGAATTAATATTACCTCACTGTTCTTGGGGTCGTCTGAGGTAAGACGATGAAAAGTCTGTTTTTTGTAAGTCCTGTAATGGTTATGGAGAAGATGTTAATAACCTGTGGTGAATGTGTGTAGTGGTGATGATAATGATGATGATGAAATTACAATGATGGAAAAGGCAACGGGTGTGAAATTCCTCGAATGCTCAGCAAACATAATTAGGGCTACACCTTTTTGGATAAAATTAAGCTTTTTTTTTTACCATGTACACTACCACGAGCACTAATAGGTATTCATGTGTGCTTCTAATACATAGAGACAGAAAATAAATGCACAATAATATCTGCATTGGAAAAATTTCGTTGGTGAATGGGACTGTTCAAAGCTTCAACCTAAGCTGTATACTTATTTGTGTTCGTGATTGTACATGAGATAAAGACCATTGTTAAATAATTATGTATATTGTATGGGAAAATAAGTTTTCCAGGGTAGTATGAAGGGAGAAGGGACAGTGGGATGACATACAGCTTAACAGCAAACTCAGAGATGAATGAGTAAAACGGACACTAATACATAGAGGGCAGGTGAAATGTACAGTAATGAGGACATGTACAGTACTCTCCCAGAATTCAGGCTCAGAGTATTGTGAATTATTGCCTCACAGAAGACAGCTGGAGTGTACAGAGAACGACAAACAAATCTCAGAAGAAAATCAAAGAGTTAAGAGAAAGGACAGACTGAAATATGAGTTTCAGCAATGTACTGTTGATGCTAACCTACTTCAGGATTAACACATTTTTAACGAACAAGAAAACTCGTTAGATTAAGTAACTATCAATAATGGTACTTACCCCTGTAGATCCCCATCACTCAGAGAAACGCCTACCTGAAAGCAAGGAGAAACCATTACTGCATTACACTTTGTTAAATATATCGTAAACATACATTAGATACATTGGTAATCATACTACAACACAAAAAAAACTTTGCTTAATTAATACGTCACATTACAACTATACTTTTTGAACCCACCAATACTTGAAAACAATAACAAGGATTTCAGTTCTGGCAAGTTTTATGTTCCCTTCTTTTGAAATGCAATAATCCATGGGACTGAACGTTAAATAAACATGAGTTGGACCAATGACCTTACCATCAATGGCTAATGTTATCCTGATCAACAACATTCCCACACCTTTTTTCATCGCTTCAATATGATGACAGCAATGGACGCGCTTCTTTGTTACACAGTCACGCAGAACACGTTCGTCGGCACTCCCTACATTCATAATATTTCTTTACTCTTATAACATCTCTAAGAAAATTCACATTCCAATACAAACGCTTTAATTTAGTCTTGTTTTACAAAGGTTAGATAACGTTGTTCCATAACTTTATAGTTCACTTCCTGATGATGCTTAATAATTTAAGTTATCACAGCTCCGGATGTTCGCATGTATATCTAAATCAATTACCTTTACTATTATAACATAAAAACATTCAGCAACATTTTGATAAGATTTCTAAATAATTTTCTTAAGAAATTTATTTGACAAATAATAATGCCTGGGCACAAACGTGACCTCGAAATTCAATGTTCGAATTCAGTAAATATACTTCAGCGTAGAGGCATTACAGAAAGTCCACTTCTCCGTCGCTGGGCGTATGACAAGAGAAATCCTGCAACTCACTGCCCTGCCAGAGCCTCTTCATAAAACCTGCCTGCCAATAGAGACGTCCAACGTTGAGCAGGCTCGCCGCTAGGCAGAGGAACCTTTATACACCAGGGTCTGGCTGGAGGGGGAAAATCCTGCCTCAGACACCCCATAAAACGAGGCTGGTGGACGCTAATCCACTTCTCTGCCGCAATTTAGAAGTGACTGCGTTTTTATTGTCTGGGAAGATCCAGTGAAATGTCAGAAATGGTCATAATAGAGGTATAAACTCTACCTTTTTTTGTAAATGAGAGTATTACATAGTAATATATGTTACTAAACTTGTTTATAATGGCAATATGGGAGGGCACGGTGGCAAGGTTCTCAGTAGACAGACTAACTCACTGGTCTGGCGAAATAATTTCACGTTGAAAGTTGACTCGTTCCTGCCTAATGTTTCCCTTGTTATATGTAAATAAAGGGATTATAACCACCACCCAGCTACACACCTTGCACCCATATGCGTAAAAAGTTAAAATGGTATCTGACACATTAATGAAGACGAAAATCTTATCAGAACGACAAATAATAATACTGATTTTTGTGGAATTAGCAAATTCTTTCTCTGAGTTTAGGAAGATACTAATAGCTTATAAAGTTCCCGAAAATAATTACAGAATTGGCGTAGTGTAATTGAAAAAAATAATTTATCTCACAGTACAGCTTACAGTTATATCGGTACTGACGAGATAACAGGTACAATAAAACAACAACTGTCTTTTATGGCAAGCAATAAGAAGAAGAGAACTGAACTAATATAGCATTCACCACCAGATGTGCGTCAGCCGAGTGTAAGAAGGCAAAGGTGAGGCGACAAAGGACACGTACGAGACCGCAAATAGAAATGAGTGGTCCTTTTTTCTATTCCGAGGGAAGGTATAAGACGGCGAGGCTCATCAGCAGTCTGTGTCAACAACATTAGCCCGCTGCCGCTTCTCTGCCCATATTTACCCTCGGCCCGGCCCGCCCCAACCCATCCCATCCCGTCCCATCCCTCCTGTCGACTTCCCCGTTATGAGGTAAATTTCAGCGTACTCTCTGTGTGTATCGATATTTACATTTACATCAATATCTCGACTACTACGTCTATATTTATCATTTATATCAATCTGTCGACTCCTACGTCTATATTTATCATTTATTATCCTGTCTTGGAGTAGTAAGTAACTATGCATAATGCTTCTATACACGTACAGTAGTTTTCTTCCTGTCACCGTGAACAGCAATTGGCCCTTCACTTCAAAATACCAAGAGCAGAATGACCCCTTAGGAATAAACGACCAAGTTTTCTATTATGGTGCGGGGAAAGATTTAATTTGTTCGATTTTCATGCACCATTTATTATTCCTTACTATTATACTTTTCGTCTTTCCCCCTGTAATTGCATCATCAAGATACACTTACATTTTTCCTTCCGCATTTCACACTAAAATCATTTGGCTTTCCATCCTCCCACTTATTCCATTACAATCTCGCTTTCTTTTTCTTTTTTTCTCACACTCCTTCCTCTTCCACTTTTCCCCCTCTTTTACTTCATTCCCTGTCTCCCTTTTTATCTTCCCTTTTTGCAAGTCTTCTAAGGGTAATCAAAAACCTCCCTCATCCCACGATAAAATTCTAATTACTGAAAGAAAAAGTCCTTCCCCACCATCATTACCGTCTTTTCTCCCTTTGTCATCCGTGGAGGTGTCTCTTAATTTTTCCAGACCATTTCTCTCTTTTTTCGGCCATAATAATTAGGGGTTGATGAGAGCAAATGACGTCTTCCGGAAACCCTGTACGACAAGAGGAAACCCAACACTTGATGGCATTAAGGGCAAGAGTTCTTATTCTCGAAAACGTGATTTTCGACCTAAACTCTAACCTCACATCGCCATTTTCATGCCCAAGTTTGGGTTGTTTGGGGACTAGAATGTTATCCTATTAAATGATGAAAATGGTGGAAATTGAGTATTATTTTCTGGTAAGTAAGTAGGAAATTGGGCAAAGTCCAATAGAGTTAAGTGAAGAAAGACTTGTTGGTTAGGTTAGTACCATCTACAGTTCAACGCCTCTAAATTTGATCATCGTAACTAAATATCAATAATAAACTAGTCACCACAATGCTCCCTTCATCGTCTTCTCCCTTTCCCTACAAGATCCTTCTGGCCTAGGGAGGTATTCTTTCTTCCTTAGTTCAATTATATCTCATTTCCAGTCTCCCCGTTTCTTTCCTCGTATTGAAAAGTGGGAGGGAGTTTTGTCCCCTCTAATGTGAGTTGGTGTCCTCAGTTTTTTTTCTGTTCCCAGCATTCAATATTTCTCTCCACGTTGGTTCAAACTACACCCCATATAAAATTATACAAATATTCGCATAACAATTAATATTTGTTAATTGCTCAGCCAGACCATATCTAAATATACTTGTTAGTATGATTAAATGTTCACATGCAAAATTGCTTTTGATAATAACTTGCTCATTCCGCAAACAGAACTATGGAAAAGTTCTGTAACAAATTGCCTACTATCTATTCTGGTATGGTTAAAATTATATTCCAGTATTACCCCCCAAAAAATCATACATACTGAGCTCGTCATATCTAAGCCGTAAGTATGACATTATAGGTTTAATACCAGACCCATTTATTATTCATGGATTATCAACAACAGGTCAAAGTGCCATTGTGTTTATATATGGTAAAACAATAAACGAATTATTATACATAATTTTTTGAGGGGAGGAGAAAATAATCCGTATTATGGTTCTGTTCATGTTTATATCAACGTGAATTAATTAATAATGTAGTTTTTGCTGAACCCTTGATGGACTGTAAATAAATATAACTGAATTACCATTGGGGCCATGGAAGCCTTAACTCAGAATATAAACTCACATATGAACCTCCAACACTCAAAATCTTATTTTTAGTTTGTATTTTGTCCTAATAAACTTTAAAATTTGCTTGTCTGAAACAAAGTCACAGATCAATAAATCTTTGTCAACATTAACAGATCAGGTCAGTTGCATCCCAGAGTAGACACGAACAAGGAAAATCCAGATATAAGACTGCGACTAATATTGAAATAGTAAAATCTTGTATGATTATTATTCCATATTCACCCACATTTCCTGACCTTCACTCAAGATTTTGTTAGATGACCAAAAATACTTTATGGTTACATCCAGCTTAAGTAAATGTAAAGCACAGGGATACTACATCAAAAATCGAAACTATTTGATCGATACATATAATATATAATCCAACTTAACACCTGTAAGTAACGATGTTGCAGTTTCTCTCATAGCAACGACTCCACGCCTACTACAGCAAGATTTCTTTGACAAAATAGCCTGTAGGTGCCAAGATCATGCTTGTTTTAACCACCTGTGTATCAGAGGAATAGCTACTAACGGTGTAACCTGGTCTCCACTAAGCTCGTGCAACAAGGATATGGGAGCACTTGGACGACAAATATATGACTGTAATACAAAATAATGCTCTCAGACTTGCCACTCGGGATTCGTATAATCATGTGAACAAGCAGCCTCACCTTACCGTTCTACAGGAGGCCCAGGCAATATAACACTTACCTTCAACTTCCTCCCTGCATCTTCCCATCACTGTATTTTTTTCTATAAATTTCCACCTCAGACACTAACTTATATACACTACCATCTCAAATACTTATCCTCACATCACATCCTCACCTTTCCCCTCCCCTCCCATACCCTCCCCTACATCCTCAACCCCAGCCCCCCCCCCCCACATCCCACCGCCACTTCCACTCTGCCAATACCTTCAGCTCCACATATTTACACAGTGGAGGAATTTTCCGGGGGGACTTAATATTCTCCGAGGGTCAGCCATTTTTTTCTTCCTTCCCCTGGCTGGCTTACTGCTGGAGGGCATCGAGTTCTGGGTATTAAGAGAATCCGATAATAATGACACGGGGAATGAAAAAGAGGAAGAAATAGGAGAAAAAAAAAGAAGGGTAATGAAAAAGAGCTTCTAAAGTCAATATGTGAACAAGGCAACGAATGAGGCTCAACCGAACATACACACACACACAGGTTCACTCTGAATACACCATTTGTCTTTTCATATATAATATTTTTTTTCCCAGTGATCGGGGGTGCCTAACATGGAGTCCACGCGTTCGATGGATTTTGTGGGTTTTTTCGTATTTGTACTCGTAGTGTAACCTTTTGGAAGGGAAGGGAGGGAAGGGCATGATTTTGTTGGCAAAGTGTGGGCTACAGATCCGATCCCTATAGAATCTATAGACAATAGATTCATTCGTTAATGGTGAAAAGAAGGTTGGTTGTGGATCATAGTTCTCTGATAAGAGAAACGCACAGGGGAGTTATTATTCACACTGCCAAAATGCGAAAAAAAAAAATAGGAAGTAGCAACAATACCAGGGTACCTAAAGGCGAGTGCGTGTGCGTGAGATTATTTACATGTTTACCAAAGCGTTTGTGGAACTTACTAAATTCCACATAATTTCTTCTCCAAAATGGTAGAATTGATATAATGAATTAGTTCACAGTATATATATCACTGTCGGATAATATCAATCAGGGTTAGATAAAGTAGGGTCCGGTTATGGTTTCTTTGCATTTTTTTACATAATTTGATTCGGTAAGGCTGACTCTGATGAAGCATTTGTTACAACACATCACACTGCTTCAATAAAGAACAAAGTCAATCATCCTGTGAAGAGTGAGAAAATGTTAAGCGAACAAGTTGCCCTCCAAACCCTGAAACACTTAAGAGAATATCCCGGATTATGTGTGGTCGGTTAACAGGCGTGTATGTCTTGTGAATCGTAGTTAACCTCGGCTCCCTACCCCTGTCCCTGTACATTAAGGTAATACAAGTGGCCCCTAACTTGGTCTGAGTAACGTCAGGACACACAAACCACAATGAGGCCACAAAGCTAGGTGTAATGTGGTGGCATTAGTGTGTGTGTGTGTGTGTGTGTGTGTGTGTGTGTGTGTGTGTGTGTGTGTGTGTGTGTGTGTGTGTGTGTGTGTGTGTTGTGTGTGTGTGTGTGTGTGTGTGTTGAGAGAGACAGAGAGAGGGAGAGAACGCGTTTGGGAGTCTAGTGATTCCTCCAAACTGTGCAAAAACAAAACAAAAATAAATACACTGACTCAAGATAACCTATTGCATTAAGCAGTACAACATAATAAAATTATTACCATCAGATTGACCTACAATATTCCAGCCTCCTAAATCTATATAAAGTGAATTGGATGTGAGAGTGTTTCCTTTACAAGGTATTACACCGTCAGCGGTTATTGATAAGTAGAAATCAAGTCTCTGTATAATAGCAAATAAATAGTTCTGTTCCTCAACACCTAGTTTAATCCCTTCTTTACTTGGCCAACACCAGAATTAAATATTTCTTCCAGTCCCATCTAGCCATTGTCAGCTCTCATCCATACCCCGTTACTTCTCGGCACTATCTTCCACCCCTTGTATTCCCTTACCCTTCACTCTCTTGCCATCAAGTCTTCTGACCTGTCTTATTACCGTACCATCTAGGCCGCCTCTGACGATGCTGCCGGAGGAGGCATACGGCCAATTGCCACAGCTTGCATCACAATTATCAACCACGTTCTGTTGACTCTTGGATCCCGACACCGGTGCCATTACAGTGGTGCAGGTGTGGAGCAGATGTAAGCCAAACACCTGCACGTATTTATGGGAACACCGTGCAAATACTCACACATGCCAAGGTGGGACGAATTGATGTCTGGTAGCAGGTTGGGCTGGAGATGTCTGGGTTGGTGTGTCTATGTGTGTGTGTGTGCGTGAATGCTCTTCGCCTACTTACAGTATTTAACAGTGCTCCTATTAATATTTCAAGAACTATATTTGATATTCCTTTATCATCAGTTTAAGCTTATTATTAACTTAATGAGAATTATTGTTATAGTAGTATATTTTTCTCGTTCCAGGTAACATACAAGTGGGAATCAAATGCAACAACAAGTGTTTGCAGCACAGAATAAACAGCTTAATGTGATGCGGTTGTTGTTTTTCTTTAGGCAATTACTGCTCTAGGTTGTGTTCTAAATTAACCGCTAATGTATAATTTTCTGATGCAGCTGTGTAGAAAATTGAATTCGTATTAGAAATTCTTGCCACTGGAGGGAATAATTATTTTTTGTTCTAAAAGCACGAAAGATACCTGTGTGTGTGTGTGTGTGTATGTTCCTATGTTTGTGTGTGTGTGTGTATGTGTGTGTGTGTGTATTCCATTCACATAATGTGTAATGTAGGCGAGGGATGAGTAATACGTAAGAGGGGGAGGTTAGAGGTAAAGATGTGCGTGGGAAGCAGGGGAGGGAAGAGGTATATAAGCGTATGAGTTGGGTAAGGATAAACACTGATTAAGGATTTGGGGGTAGAGGTGAGAGTATCTAGTTAGGAGCGTGGGAAATGGCTTCGAGTAATGTGGGTGGGGGAGACAGATTTGGAAGGGGGAGACAGAGTTGTGAGGGGGAAATTGTAAGGTGTGGAAGGTGGGAGACAGGTGTGGAAGGGGGGAGACAGGTGTGGAAGGGGGGACAGGTGTGGAAGGGGTGAGACAGATATGGAGAAGAGGATAGATAAGTGGGGAGATATCGTGGCTTAGCGTCGTGAGTGAGTGTCGAGGCTGGATATCGTAGAAGAACTAGATTAGGTGGGTACTGTGGCAGGTGGGAGGGCAGCTGAGTAGACAATTGTCGTGGGAAAGGCTTCGTCATGAAAAAGTAGGATAGGCGATAGGACTGGCGGGATGGTGGAACAGGCCTAGGTGGAATTAGTGACTGATGCTCTGGTGGTGGGACGGTGGGATGTAGGGGAAGTGGGACGGTGGGATTGGTAAGGGGATTGTGGGGTTCTGAGCTGGTGAATGGCGTGGTGCTACAAAGTGTTTGCATCGATGGAAGCTGGAAAATATCAGTGGAAGAATATAGGTGAGTGGAGGAACGAGAAAGTTGCAAGGGAAAGATAGCACATTGGAAAGACAAAAAAGATGGATAAAATTTGGTGGACACTACTCCACAGGCGTGTTTCATTGTGAGACAGTGTAAATGAGGCAAACAAATAGACGTGTCAAGTGAATATCAGGAGATACAGAAGATCGTGCACAAAGGATCCTTAGTGAATGAATGTAGGTGTAAGAATGGTATTTTAAAAGATTAGATAATAAAAGTAGGTTGGCTAACGTACGGCATTTGTTTTCTGATCAGTTGTCAGTGGGTTAGTGAATTCCTGTGAATAGATCTGTCCTGAGAACTAGATGTTGGACAGTGGAAGGAGATAACTCTGTGATAGAATCATAAGCATATGCTGGTGTGGATGGGAGATAGGGAAGGTTATTAAGACTAAGGTACCTGGGACAAGACAGCACAATGGGAGGTAACCAAGTTCTCTTCAGATCTCCCACACTCTATTACGTTCCCCATAGGTAGCCACAAGTACAGGGCCAAGATAGTGCTCTCTCCCCGACACCTCACAATGCCCAAACTCCTAGCTATAACCATATAGGAATAACCCTTGTGGCAGGAATTATTTACGCCCCTATCATGTGTCTCCAAGATGATTAACAATCCCCACGGAAGGTAAGCTTTTGTCTGCGGTATGAATTCCGTCATGTCGGCTTTGTCATACACGCAGTGTTGTTGAGTCTTCGCTAATTGTCCTTGCTGGTTCTCTCACGTTTCCTTTTCCAAAACGCTTTTATCTTTATGTTTTTCACATTAAGGATTGGTATGCATAATATTTTCAGATATGGAACTGAACACGATATGCAAGAAACCAAGAATTTTTTTGAATACACATACAAAATTTCAACATCAACCGCATTACCATACAAACCATATGTAAACAGCAAAAACACTCAAATGAAATTATATATAAACACCCAACCACCCCCTGATATTTTTCCTTTACACAATCACTGATTGGAAAACAAATCAGTGACTTATGATCTAATTGATAGAAATACAGATCCACAAACTCATTTCTACGTATACACCAATAGACAAACAATTCCACGAAGCATTACAGATTTACCTAAACTCCCATAATTATATATTTATATATATATATATATATATATATATATATATAAACCCACCCACCCATGCGCACACGTACACACAAACCCACACATCCAGACGCACATACAAACCCACAAATGCATACACAAAAGCATAACCACATACAAACCCACACACACCCCGACACATGCACGACTTCCGTCCCTGCCCCTCCTACTTGGCGGCCTCATTCCCAGGGAAGTTGGGGCCTAAAAGAGCGTTGGGGAAAAGAAGTTAAGCCGCGGCAATTAACAGTTAACGACGACCCGGTGGCTCAGCATACATTAGCGCTGCCTTCACCTCACCTTTCTTCTCGGGGTGACAAACTGCACATACGTGAATTCGTGGCACTCCTGGGTGGGTTTGGGTGATTCGTGGGTGGACTTCTGTGGTTTTGGTGTATTTCTTGCATTTATTGATATTCCTGGGATTTCTGTTTGTTGTGTATGTGTGTGTATATATGTGTGTGTGTGGGGGGGGTAAGCCCTTGTCGGTAAAGCAGAGAGATAGGGAATCCTCCAAACAATACAACGAAAATAGATAATAAGAGACGTTAAAATTATATGGGGAGTAAAGATCGCTAGAGCAAAATATAAGGTAGAACAAACCATATTAATAGAGAGATATAAATAGTATGAATGAGTGGCAGAGGCATAGTGCAAAACAACGAAATGGACCAAGATAATTGTGACGAGCGATAATGTTCAGAAAAGAAAATACCAGAGAGAATGAAAGGAACAGAAGAATGAGAAAATAAACAAGACTGAGGGGAAAGAGCAAGAATGACGAGGAAAGCCAGACAAAGTGTGAGTGGATGTGAATGAAATAGAAAGCTGGAATAGAAGAGAGGGGAAGAGGAGAGAAGAGGAGAGGGGAAGAGGAGAGGGGAAGAGGAGAGGGGAAGAGGAGAGGTGGAGAGAATAGGTGGACAGGAGAGTGGTTGAGGAGAGAAGATGAGAAGAGATGGGGAGACGAGAGAGAAGAGGAAGGGGGAGAGGAAAGGAGGATAGGGGAGAGGAGAGGAGGATAAAAGAGGAGAGGATAGGGGAGAGGGGGAGAGTAAATGCGGAGAGGAAAGGAGGAGGGAGGAGGGAGAATAGAGGAGAGGAAAGGAGGATAGGGGAGAGGAAAGGAGGATAGGGGAGAGGAGAGGAGAATAGGGGAAAGGAGAGGAAGGGGAAGAGGAATAGAAAGGAAGGTGGAGAGGAGACGGAAGAAAAGGAAGGGGTAGAGGAGATGAGGAAGAGCAGGGTACTGGCGGGAAGGAGGGGCCGGGGACAAAGAGGTAAGTGAAGAAATATTAGTGCCATAAAGAACAGTGAAGATGAAAAACTATGCACAATCCCAGAGTTTAGCATCCACGAGAAAGGAGAGCGAGGGGAAGACGAGGGAGAAAGAGGGAAGAGGGAAGGGAGAGAAATGGAGGAAGTGATAGACGGTAAAGAGGACACACCACCAACAGCTTACTCACTTCATTGAACTGTTGATTTAAATTGGTACCGTACTAGTATTTCATTACCTTAACCAAGCAAACCAGGAGCCTAAGCCAAGCAGTTTTATGATATACTGTAGTAATGTATAGGCTATTTTAATGTACGAATGCTGCATCACCACAAGGCATAGGATAACTAACACAGATAGATATTTTCCTGACACCAAACATGACTTTTATATCTGTCTGTACGACTTTTATATTTGGCTGTACGACTTTTATATCTGTCTGTACTTATCCAATCAGTATTTAAGTTTTTTTTTTTTTTTGTAATGATAAAAGAGTTCACTTCACCACCTATTGGTACATAATTAACATTACCCCCGTGTGCAGCGTCATGTAAAGCCGGATAATTCGCACACATAACGGACACACGAATTAGTTAGCGGGCCATAATAGCTTGATGCCGTAATGAAATAACGTGCATTAATGAGCGCACACTACATTACTTTCATGACTGTGTCCGAGTTTGTGCTGTAAACGTTTATATGATGAAAAAAGAGAGAAAAAAAATGGGAAAAGATTCAAGGGGAAAGGAACATTAAAAAAAAGTACCGTAAGGAAACATAGGATTATGCAGAAAGTGAAAAGGAAAGAAACAATAAAACTTATGTGTAACGTAAAGGAAGACTGATTGTTACAAAAATAGTAAAGAAAACAATATTACAAGTGGAAGGATAAAATACCACATCATCTCTATCATCCGCCTTCCTCCCCAAATATAATTAGTTATCAAACACGTACTTTTCGCATAAATTAATTCACAATAACTGTTTATAAGTATCTACTGCAAAGAGAATAAAAATATAAAATAACAGTACCATAACAAACCAATCATTAACATTACTATCATTCATATTATCATTAATATTCTAATTATTACTATTATAATTACAATTACTATTATTATTACTATAAAATTATTACTATTACAAATTACTATTATTTCATATTTATCTTCAGCAAATTTACAGTACCATATATATTTAAACACGAGGCCCGAAGCTCAGTTAAACCAAACATGTGTAATGAAACTTTAAGTAAATGTATATGAAGATAAAGAAGGAGGAGAGTGACAAGACTAACTAGAACCAAGACGCTAATATACCCTCGAGGACACCTAATTTCAACCTTAACGAGTCAGCCCTCTTCATCTTCTTCCCTCCTCCTCTTCCTTCACTAACTCACACGCTCATTCACACTTTCTCTTTTTTATTTTTTTTCTCGTTCACATGCTCATTCACACTTTCTCTTTTTTATTTTTTTTCTCGTTCATACGCTCATTCACACTCACTCCCTTTTATTTTCTCTCTCGTTCACTGCTGTCCTTCTGTTTTTCCTAGGCAATTCAATATCTCTTCTTTTATTAATCCAAGACAAAAAAACATTTACAAGTGTATCCAAGGAATTTTTTTTTTTTGGCACACATACAAACCACTGAACATTAATGAAGGCATACTTTCATTTGAACTCAAAATGTCATTACATGCATGCACTTAGTCTAGCACATCCACTTCGTACCGACACACATTCTTTCTAAAAAAAAATCCAACGCTAACACACACACACACACACACATACATACACCCCCACCCCCACACTTACACACACACACACACACACACACACACCCACACCTACACCCACACGCACAGACACACCCTCACCCACCCACCCACACATATACACAAGCGTATTTTCATTCATCCATGTATACAAACACACTCACCTAAGTTTCACATGCATTATCTTCACATTATCACGTTCGCTTACACTTACACTCGGATTCCGCATTATAAACGAATATACACACATGCCAACTCACATACGTTCCGGAGCCAAACAATGGAAACATTTATGCAAACTCACACGCCACATTTCAGCTTAAATTATTCTCAGCTCTTTCTCTATCTTCATATTCCCTATTGTACTCTTAACCTCCTCGCTCTTTGCTCCGTTTCCTCTGCTTTAGTTCCCTGCCTTTCACATTACTGTTTATATTTCTCATCTATTGTTCCTTCCATCCTCCTTCTTCATTCTAGTAAAAAAAAAATCATTAATCTCGTGCTAATAATTTTACTCATTCTTTTATACTTTCTATTTACATTACAGCTCTTCCTCCTTTAACATTCTCATCCTTTTCCACTTGTGGTATCTATATCATGTTCTAGTTTTTTTTCATTATTCATCCTAGTATTCCTCTATATCCCTCCTTCCATCTCTCATCTCCCCTTCTTCTCCTCCTCCTCCTCCTCTCTGTTCGTCTTCTTTCTCCCCCCTCCTTCCACTTTCTCATCTCTGCTGCTCCTCCTTTCCTTTCTTTATTCCTTCATCACGGCTCCATATTTTTTCCCTCGACTCCCCCTCTTCCCTACTTTGTCTTCTCCTCCATCCATCGTCATTTGCTTTGTTTCCTCTTCATCAAGCCTGGACCTTCATTTCTCCTTCACTTTCCTCGTCTTCCACAATATTAAGTTTTACTTTGTGCCTTATTTTCAATGTTTCAGTTTTTGTTCGTGTTTATACGGTAGTTTGATTTCTGTTTCGCTAGCCTTGACTTTTCTCCTCTCAACCTAATTTATGAATACATATCGATGTGAGTTAATATATCTTTCTCCGCTCACACATACACACACGAACTCTCTCTCCCCATCCCTCCATCCCTCCCCCGTCTCTGTTTCCCTCTCTCTCTCTCTCCCTCTGTCTTTCTCTCTCTCTTTCTCTCTCAACCTCTTAATAACCATGGAGGAGGAAATTGGAAAATCTTCAGGATGAGAGTGGAGGAAGGTGAGACAGGAAGGAGACAAGAGGAAAAAAAGGAGTGGAAAGAAGAGGGGAGAAGAGGAAGGAGAAGAGAGAATACGGGAGAAGAGAGAATACGGGAGAAGAGAGAATACGGGAGAAGAGAGAATAAAGGAGAAGAGAGAATATGAGAAGAGAGAATACGGGAAAAGAGAGAATACGGGAGAAGAGAGAATATGGGAGATGAGAGAATATGAGAGAAGAGAGAATACGGGAGATGAGAGAATATGAGAAGAGAGAATACGGGAAAAAAGAGAATAGGGGAGAAGAGAGATGCGGGGAAAAGAGAGAAGCGGGGAGAAGAGAAGCGAGGACGAGAGAAGTAAAGAGAAGAGAAATAAATATAGACACACAAGTGCTTTAATTATTTAGGCAACTCTACACTTCATATTTACTCTGACATCTTTATACACGCGATACCCGGAATCCACACCTTTCATTTAGTAGGAACCGTTCACATATTTGAACACTGCTAAGAAATAAATGGAGAACAGAGAAAGAGGAGATAGATGGGAAAAGGAAAGAGGGGAATTGAATAGAAGCGAGGACGAAAAGACGACATGGGAGAGAGGACGAGGGAGAGAGGGATATATAGTAAGGATGAGGGAAAGAGCTGAATGAAGAAGGGAGGTAGAAAAACAATATGCGAATTGGTCTTGGGTTAAAATATAGAAGTTGAAAAATGGGACGGACGCAAAAAATTGTGAGGGATAAATTGGGGAGGCAAGAAGTTAAAGAAAGTGAAGTAAGAGGAGAGTAGTAAAGGGGAGTCGGTAGAGAACGAGGGGAGTCAAGTCATTATAGCCTAATTACGGTTCTTGGAGAAAGTTTGGTCTACTTGTCATAGACCTCCCAAGAAAATTACTGAAGACGAGCCTGGGCGAAGGGAGGGGGAGGGGGAGGGGGAGGGGGAGGGGGAGGGGGGAGAGGGAGAGGAGGGGGGAGAGGGAGAGGAGGGGGGAGTGGGAGAGTAGGGGAAAGGGAAGGGAGAGGGTAGTGGAGGTGGGAGGAGATGGGGAGAAAAGGACAGCAAGGGGAGCACGGTGACAAAGGGAAGAACTGTCAGGGGAGTAAAGGAGAGACGGACCAGCCGGAGGAGAGGAGGGATGGAATCAAGAGAGGATGAAGTCAGAAAGAGAAGTAGAGACTAGAAAGAGTGAATGAAGGTCGCTAAGGTGGTATACATCGGGAGGGAATACAATGGAGAAGTAGAGATGCTACAAGGGGATGAAATGTCTGCACAGTTTGTGTTTTTATTTATTCTGTTGGTACGAGGTGATTGCAGTGCTGATATAATTAGCGTGCAGCATTAAGGACTGTTATTCGGAAGATGTATTGTTTTAGGTGCCGGATATTTATTTATTTATCTGTTCGTGTATCTTTTTATGGTCTAGCGTCCACAGGTTTAGCCGTATGATGTTCATTTTTTTTTCTATTGATAGATATTCATCACAAAACAAAATGATTGACTTTTGGGTAAAATCGGTCGAAGGTCAAGGTCACAAAAAAATAAAGATAGCAAAGGGCGAGTGGTGGCTGGCATCTATAAGGGGCGGTGTTGCCATCGAATGATATCTTGTTTATCATCGATTTCCTGGAGCAATATTCTACGATGAATATACAGTGAAATATAATTTTAAGTGCTTTTGATAAATTATTTTATCTGAGTACATCCATAAATTTTTCCCTGCATAAAGCATTTCCTGTAGAAAGGAACCACCTCTAGCATTCAAAGACAAGGAAATTATTCTATTAGGCCAAAAAGCAAGAGATGCCTCACCAAATATAAAGTACACATGGAAACGAAGAAGCTGAGAGAAAATTAACATACATAAATTGATATATGAATTAAATTACTTCCAGTGAGGTACGATTATACCAGAACAAGAAAAATACTCCAATGTGGTGAAAACATTTTTAAAACATTAGATATCCCAAGTGACAGCACCTATATAACAATGATTTACGCATATTTGAAGTTTTTCAAGCAGAAAACGCGTTACATAGTGAATATCAATGAAAAATGCCAATATATATTCGACATAGAACACAATAATCAATAAAGGAATTATATTTTATTTTTATTCAAGCAAAGCTACACATGACGAGAAGAAAACTAACACTGGCAGACGGAAGTGTATTACCAAACAATTTCGGTGATCACTGCCACCATCCTCAGAGATCAAGACGAAATTATGAGATGACCACTGAAGATGGTGGCTGTGTCCACCGAAACTGTTTGGAAATAAACTTCCGTCTGCCAATGTGGGATTTCTTCTTTTAGTCAGAGACAATCACGCCAGAGTGATCCCTCCAGCCCAAAGCTATAGACACATATAACATTTTGAAAGAGTATAATCTAAAGTTAGCTCCTATTCCCTTTTGACCTCTTCCTCCTACTAATACTATCATAACTACAACTACTAACACTACAACAACACCACCACCAACAACAACTGCTACTACTACTCCAACTTCTACTACAGTACTCCCACTATTACTACTACTCTTATCTCACCACCATCTTCAACATTTCATCACACTCTTCACAGTCTCAGCCTACACTCATCCCTTTCCAATTACAGTGTCACACCTTCCTTCACTCCATCTCCTGTCACTCCCACATTCCTCACCCTCTCTCCTAGGTCACATTCCCATCCCTCTCACTTCCACAACCAGTCCTCTGCCTCTCACTTTCCATCGTATTAACCTTTAGACGTGGGGGGATTTCATGTGATATTTTCAATCTCTAGACATTAAATTTAATTAGTACACGTATAATATCTCATATACACGATGTTACTCAATACAAGGTTGGTTAATCAAAATAGTCTCTACCATTTGGATATCATATAGTACTTCCTTCCGACAAGAAAAAGGGTCTGGTGTTAATCACTGTAAATAATAATGTTGTCAGCCTTTTTTCATTAGTAATCTATCATACCCAGATTCCCCATATTTCTTTCTACCTCATTCCCACTCTTCTATCCCATCAAGCTATATAATTATTCTTTCCTAATGAGTAGATTTCTAGCTCCCTCTCTTTTTCTAATTTTCTACCACATAGCATATTCCTGTCTCTTTCGTTCATACTCTCTCCCTTGGATCCATATCTAATCTCTTGCTCATCTCTGTATCATTCTTTCACTTCTGTCAATCTTAATTCTTCTGTATTTTTTCCCTCAATCCTCTCTACCTCTAAGAACAACAACACCCTTTTCTCTCCATATCCCAATGTCTTTACTTTTTCTCTCTAATCTTTTCATAGTTTTCTATCCCCTCCCATCCTTCATCATGCCAACCAACTCCCCTTCGTTTTCACCAATTCTTAACTCCCCCTCCCTCTCCCCTTCCCTTCCCCTCTCACGTCACGTTCTCATCTATACCCCTACGTCATCAACAACAACACCCCCTTCCCTCCAACCCCCCCCCCCTCCCTCCTCCTCCATCAATCCACCCTTCCCCTCCTCCTCTTCCTCCTACAAGCGGTCCCTGTGTGAGGTCTGCCCAGATGCCCCTCGGCGTAGACCACCTCGGTATAACGGACAACTATTTACACCCGCTACGCATCACCCACCACGCAGGTATGGAGAAGGAAATTGGTGGGGGGAGGAAAGCAGCCATGGGGGTTGGAGGAAAGTGGTGGAGGAGAGAGGTAAACAGTAATGGGGATGGGAGGAAAGTAGTCATGGGAGTTGGAGGAAAGTAGTGGAGGAGGGAAGGTCGTGGATGGGGGAGGAAAGCAATCATTGGGGTGGGAGGAAGGTAGTCATGGGGATGGGGGGAAGGCAGTCATGGGGATGGGAGGATAACGGTGGGGTAGAAGAAGGAGTTAAATAGAGTGGTGATAGAGTAATGAATGATGTCTGGAGTGATGTGTGGTTGTGGTGGTGATGGTGGAGGTGAGAACATGGAGCTAGGGGTGAGAACAAGTTTACTATGCAAGAAAATTGTCAAGTGAGAGAGAAGACTTGGTCAAGAGTCTAGTTTACAAGTCGCCCAAGTCAGATGTGTCACAGGGGAATATGGGTGGACTTGGGCTGGGCTGGGCTGGGCTGGGCTGGGATTGGGTTGGGTTGGGTTGGGCTGGGCTGGGCTGGGCTGGGGTTGGGCTGTTAATAAGTGAGGGTGGCTGTATCTGCCCCAGGCCGGTCACTCCAGTCCAAAGACCCCAGAGCTTTCCTGCCTCTTGGGGAAGGGAAAGAAGGAATGATGAGGAAGAGAAGAGGCAGGAAAATGTAGGAGGAGAGAGAGAAGATGAACGAGGAGAAAGAGGGGAGGGTAAATTAACGAGGGGAAAGGGAGAAAGGAGGAACACGATAATATGAAGACGATGGGGAGAAGGAAGATAGTGAAGGGAAGAAGATGAAGGAATCCCAAGTTTCCGTAGGCTCACCATAAATAGTTTGACAAATATGTAATCCATGTGTTCTGTGTCCTCCCATATATTATCACGAGGACATTTTTAGTTCAAGAACAGTTGGATGTGTTGACTACGGGTGATAAAAACGAGTGGCTATGGTATATTTGTTTCCGAAGAGGTGACCATTAATCCGTTGTAAACTCTACGAAACGACTATCAGCTGAAATTACTACAAAATACCACTGTGAATCGATATTATTCTAATCCAAGCATATCTGTAGTTTGCTGGATCACTGTCAAAGTCAAAGCTGGACAGTGATGGGGAAAGTGACAACAATGCTACTTTAGTGATCATAGCAAGAATAATTCTATATATACGTACACTGTATTCAACACAAGTTTCTTACAAACTCGTCAGCTTCGAACTATATCACGAAGTTGGAAAAACACTACTCTTGTGTTAATATATATGAGTGTCCCTCATTGGGTTGGCCACAGAATCACCAGCAGGTTCTGGCTAAGGGAATGGTCATGTCAGCAAACTATTGGCTACTAATTCCTCCACACTCTGACCAACAACAGGATGCCATCTTCTTAGTTTTATTTTGTGGCACTGATTGGAGGAATTCGTAGTCTCCAATTCACAAAACAACAACATTACAGGCCCCTTAACCATTCCTTCGGTCTGACCCACACGTTTCTAGATTCCCTGTCTCTATCTGTCGCCATCACCGGGGTTAAAGTGTTATTATCTACCCATCGCTTTCCCTTCACCTGGACTTTATTTCACCACCATCTACCAATCCTCTGCCTTACACCCATCAATCGTCTAGCCATCAGCACACCAACACCACACCATTATCTACCACACGTCTACCCCTTATCATTCTTTCATCTGCTTCTCACGTATCTACCATTGACCCACCATCTACTCCTCATCTACCAATCATCTCACCCAACGCCTGACCACCATCTCAACTGTCATCTCAACTGTCATCTCAAGTACTCTTATTTCAACACATGTCCGTCATCTTTATAATTATAAGGTGTCTGAGACGGAGGGAAAAACGTGCACCACTTCAGTAACGTTTATTTGGCACAACCTAAGCAAGAAATGTTACAGGAAGGTTTGCCCAAATAGCAAGATCCTCGACTTATAATTATGGACGAGTAAATATTTAGCAACACACCTCACTCAGTGCTGCACATTTATTTATCTATCTAGAGAATTTTACCTTAATTAATCATCACTGCTAATCGGACAAGCCTTCGTAAATAATTTCATGTTTTGAACTAAGTTAAAATATTTCCTTCGTCTTTCTTTGACTTATCCATCATCTACTCCTTCCTTATCTACCAGCCACCACAAGCCCAAACCACCACTGACACTACAACTATCAATCATCTACCCTTCATCCATTCCTCACCTACCAAAAATCATCTATATATAACCCTTCCTTGAACCTTCATAGTCCCTCATTTACTTCATCAACGTCTCACCCAACCCTCATATTCCTCTCACCTACATCTCATCTACCTTCCTCTACCCCCCATCTACCCTCACCTAGCCCTTAATTCATCTTCCCTCACCTACACCTCAATTCATCGACCCTCACCTAGCCCTTAATTAATCTTCCCTCACCTACACCTCAATTCATCTACCGTCCACTACCCCTCAATTCATCTACCCTCACCTACCGTCCTCCAACCTTCAATTCATCTCACCATGGCGTCGCCCCAGTCCTTGCTTCTCGTCCCTAACACCCCAGCTGACTGCTCCCTATCATCACGGCTGCCCTCTTTGTCTCACCCGGCTGCAATTAAGTGTCGGCATCGTCTTTCTTATTGCCAGGGCCATCATCATCATCATCGTCGTCGTGTAGGGGCCAGGCCAACATTATCAACACCCACAGCTACACCACCACCATAACCTACGATAAACAGACACCATTAGTGGTTTACGCCGGGCGCCATCAACAACGCCACCCCATGATACATTCTACACCATAAGCGGCACACCCGAGCCATTACTGTACATCGCCCTTCGATATGTCTTGCACAATTAGCGGTACAACAGACGCCATTAACGGTGCACCTCATGTCCCTGACGGTACACTCATTGTCACCAACTGATACTGATAGCCAAAACAACATATTATTGATTTATTGATAACTTCGACGTCGTAATCAATTAGGTAAATTACTATAGACGGTAAAGCAGTCTATAGTACCATAGAAAAAGTTCATCTTACATATTTAAAGACAGACAACACCGCCTTTTATAGAGGGAAATTTTGGAGGAAACAGTAGCTTCAGTTTCGCCTACTGTATCTTACCTCTCTTAGCCCACAATAAAAAGCAGACAACCTTTGCAGCTTCTGTGACTGCCACCAACCTATCCTTCTTTTCGGGGGGAATCATCATGGACGTATGGACTATCAGGCATTAAATTCATTCCATAACCAACAAATAGTGCCAACGATTACTATACTTGGATTTACGTAAGAATCAATGATCTAACGCAGAAAAACCCGTCATCCATCAACGTATTACATTTCCTTAACGATTAACTGAAAAAACGATGAAAAAAAAAAAAAAAAAAGGATGACCCTAATATCAAGCATGCTAAATTAAGTTCCAATAAACGTATCCACATCGCCATGAAGCAATAAGAATCCATGCCACCACGACACACCTAACCCAAATTACGATGCATTAAACCCAATTAACAACACGTTCAAAACCATTATCAAACCTTCTGTTTTCTCCCCACTCCCCGTCCACCGCCATCTGACATCAACATAAACAAGTGTAAATTCGTTATGTTTGCACCGCGACCCTTCCATATAAGGACCCCGTAATTTCGCACTTAATGCCTACTTGTCTGTTATATATAAGGTGTATGAGGGTAACCAGGGACAGTATTTTGGTCCCAGTGGCCCCACATGCTCATCTTCCCACACACTGTATGAGAGTTGCACATAAGGCGTAAGGGTCGTAGGGTAGGGAGGGGAGAGGTCACACAATGAAGGTTTCCATATTGTTGTACTATATTATGTTAAACTTACATAAACTGGAGGTGTGTGTTGCACATATTGCGTACCTACCTACCTACAAAGTCTGGCAGGCGTAAAACTTTCCCCCAGACTGGAATTGTCTGAAGTTTGTTTTGCTCAAACTGTTGTTCATACCAGTCACTCCAGATACAAATTCTCTCTCTCTCTCTCTCTCTCTCTCTCTCTCTCTCTCTCTCTCTCTCTCTCTCTCTCTCTCTCTCTCTCTCTCTCTCTCGTTAAGTTATGATACAGGGAGGAAACTATTCAAAAAATCATTATTCAAACTGTGTTACAACCTAGGCCTACAACACGAATCTGATCGTTCACCTTGAAATGCATCGAAATGATCACGTCCAAACAAATCCAACTTCACCCCAGTACCACCAACTTGTTAATCCCTTTCTTCCTTCCAACAAGTAGACACCAAATGATACATCCACCGAGCCGTAAATAGCAGGCTTATCCACCATGCTCTACTTATCCAACACAATTACTCCGCATTCAATATATATATATATATATATATATATATATATATATATATATATATATATATATATATATATATATATATATATATATATATATAATATTTCTCTCACAGCTACTACAACTATTAAAGGCTCTGTCACCACTCTATATGCCATTCCACAACAATCCTTACCTTTTCACTACATTATCTCCCAGCAGCAAGCAAGGACATCATTCCTTCACAAACTATTACATGACCATCTTATCCTCATTACTCCACAACACACCTATCTTCCACGTTGCCTACCACTACCACAAATATCATCACTCTTTCCCTCTGTCAACTAACGATCAACACTCCTTCACCACACTGCCTGCCACTACCACAACCATCACAACACCTTGGTTGGTTGGTAGGCAGGACCACCCACACTTCACATTAACCTTCCCTCTCCACACACCCTGCTTCTCAACTCTCTCCTTCCCTCCCCCCCTCCCTCCTCTCTTCTTTGTTACCTTACCCCTCCCCCCACCCTCTTTCGTTAACTCCTTTACTTCGATCGTTACCTCTCTTCTTCTCAACCTCCCTCCCTCATTCACCTACCAACTTCCCGTCATACTCGTTCTCGTTTCATTTTAGTATTTTTCTGTTTTTTTTCTTTCTCTTTATCAATTATTCCCTTTCTCTCTCTCTACAAGTTCTTACTCTTTACGTCACACCATCCTCTCTTCTTACTTCCCTTTCATCTCTATTGCTCAAACTTTTCTTCCGTCCCTTCCATCCTTACGCCTTCCGTTACATAAGTCCCTCCTTCCCTCCCTACACACTACACTATCCCCCACCTCCCTCTTTCTCTCTCTCTCTCACTCTCTTTCTTTCTCTCTTTCTCCCTCTCTCTCTCTCTCTCTCTATCTCTCTCTCTATCTATCTATCTATCTATCTATCTCTATCTCTCCCTAACCCTTTTTCCTTCCCTCTCCTTCCCTTCCTTTTCCATTTCCCCCACCCTCCCAACCCTCTTCACCTCTTTCTCCGACATTACCTCACCCCTCCACCTTCCCACCCTCCCCAGCTACAGGCCCCTGAGGGAGAACGGGAGTGCCCCAAGGGTGACGCTGAGAAGTGTAAAAGGTGAAAGAGGGACTGTGAAATATCACCGGACAAGAGGGGCTGGAGACACTGAGGGTGAGATGGAGGGGAGGGGAAGGGAGGGAAGGATGTAGGGGAGGAGAGGGGTGGGAAGGGGAGGGGAGGGTAGGATGTAGGGAAAGAGAGGAGTGACGTAGGAATGGGAGAGAGGGAATGGGAAATCGAATACGAGACAGAATGATAGGGTAAGTTACACAGAGGAGAGGGATACGTCTTGAGAGAAGGAAAGGGAATAGGAGAGGGAGGAATGACAGAAGGGGACGGATGAAAGAGGGAGTAGCCTATGTCTGGATGAAAGTTGGAAGGGAAACGGAGATAATTAAGAAATATCAAAGGAAGGAGGAGGAAAGAGGGAGGTAGAAAAAATTACAGAGAGGAGAATGAAGAAATGAGAGGCAGTAGATGGCAAAAGAGGAGGGAGGTAAACAATGAAATCTTGTTCTAAAAAAGCAGAAAGAAAAAGTACCTAAGCGAGATTATATGTATAAAAATATGAGAAATAAAAAAAAGCCTAGTATTTCTGAAGTGAATCATGGAGACAAGGTAAATAAATACACAAAACAGAAATGGTCGGAGATTAATAGTCCAAGCAACAAATAGGTAGAAACAAAAAAAACTGTAAATAAGAATGAAAGAAACGAAAACCAAAGAGCAACGAATCTATTAACCTTTTCAATTGTTGTGCAATATTTTCTTTTAGGTTTTACATTTTACTCTTATTCAAAAGCGACAAGACGATATCATTCATGGTCAACAAAACAGTTCACTCACAGGGATGAATTACTTTGAACATCCCTTTTATTAACTGTATTAAGTTTTGATATTCAAAGAAACACAAGATAATTGTCTTTACCTGAGGAGAAACCGCTGACTGACACTCGAGGCAAACCCCAAAATTATCTGAGCTACATTTGGAAAGCAGAAAACGGGTTAATAAAGGCGTGAAATGAAGTTAATAGATTCCAGAAAACTAAGAGAGAGAGAAAAAAAAAGATCAAAGGGAAATGTGAAAAGAGCGATTCCTTGAACTATCATGGGCACAAGTCACACAAAGATTTTACAAAGGAGAGACTGACAGTTTCTTAAAATAGATGGCCAATAAATTTTAAGAAGCTGTTCTGTGAAATAATACCTGTATATAAGGACATCTATAATACTCGTATTAAAGTAACGATAGTATATGAGCATGTTACTCCACCTGGGAATCGAACCCCAGGCCAACCATTGAGTAACAATTTTGGAAGTTTTCGAATCCTTGTAGGAACAGATGTAACAAACAATATAATAAACATACAAGACGAAAGAAATGATAGAGCTAGAAAAAAGAACACTAAAAACTTTATAACAAGAAGAAACGAAGAAAACCCAAGAGAGCGAGGGTGAGGTCGCAAATAAAAAAATGCCAGAGCCAATGTGAAAGTTATGGTTGAGGTTAATAGGGAAGGGGTGATGTAAATTGCAATAATATTAGTAACCGGTGGGGGACCAATTGGAAGGAAGGGTATAAATGATCTCGAGGATGCAGGCGGAAGATATAAAGGAAGGGGGAAGGATAAATCAAGAAGAGAAAATATGGAGAGAGAGAAGAGAGAGAAAGCAATCAAGGGAGAAGTGAATGAAAATATATATATGTGAGGGTGTGAAAGAACTGGAGAGAGATAAAGAAATGATAGGAAGAAGCGGATAATGAAGACAGAAAACGGAAGCTAAAGTAAAAAAAAAAAAAAAAATGAGGAAGCAATAATGTGGAAAAAGGTATGATCTAAAATTTAATGTGTCCACAAACGACATAAGGACGAAAAGAAAAATTATTGGTTAGCTTATTACACTGCTGGTAAATTGGAGTAAGTGATTCCTCCAAACTCTTTCAAGCAACAGAACACTATTATATTTGTCCATCAGGTTCTGTTTCCTGGCATACTTTGGAGGAATCATGTCACTCCACTCCACCAAGAAATCAGATAAAGAAGATGAAAAACGCAAAAAGTAGAAAAAAAGGAAACCATCCAAGGAAGAAGTCAGAATTAAACACCAGAACAAGACTTTTGTATCGGACTGTACATCGGTTCAAATCGGGTTCGAGAATAATGATGTCCTATTGGTTGAAATTCTTGGGAGTAGGTTATGAATTTTGTGCGACATACTGTGCTTCCTAAATGTCCACTGTCTTCAGAACCAAACCCCCAGAGCTCAAAGCGACAATGGGCTTTAATTATCTAAGGGAACTATACATTGGTTACTCATTATTCCTCCTGACCATGCCACGAAACAAACTCCTTCCATATACTGTAGGTAGTGTTTCGTGGTAATATTTGAAGAACTTATTTATCTCCCTTTTTTTTACTAATGTACTCTATATAACAGTGTCACTTAAAATAAAAACTTTTTACCGTATCCTCGGCATGTGGTGGCAAAGCGAAGCACTGCAAATAAACTTGAAGACATATCGTGTTTAATTACAAAACACTCCAACACTGAAGAGTTGAAGAGGACAACACCCTTTATATGGACGGACTGCATCTAGCTCTGGATCGAACCCCGAGATTCTGGAAAAGCTTCTAAAAACTAAGTGGAACATTCACAAGGGGTAGTTAAAAGTTTATTGTTGCTACTGGTGAATAAACAGAATGTTAGGAATAGTCTGTGGACAATTTAAGCACCAATAAAACTTTAAAACGTCAGTAACACGTCTCTTTCTTATCTCTTTAACTGTGGTTCATTTACAGTTTAAACAGTTACTTTATATGGTCAATATAGATTTTATCTAATATGAACAAACTTTTTTTAATATTCTTAGTACTGTACACAGAGAGGAAGCAATTTTCGTATAAAGTAGCCAAAGAAACAACTGAAACAGAAATGGCCAAATGAAGCATAAGAGATCTGCCTTAATTCATTACATGGTTTGAGTGCTGGTAGTTTCTCTTCAGTGAAAAAAAATATTTTGGGTCCAAATATGAAACTGGCAAGAAAAGGGTTAATCAAGGTATGACTTTAACCCTTGAATTTTGCATCTGCCTGAAACTCGTCTATGAGTAATGTGAACAAAAAGCACCACGATATCTACACTCCAAGGGTTGAACGGATATTGAATCTTGGAGGGTGAGACACACCTATATAAAAAAAAGGTCCGACTTTATACCTGGCAGTGTGATCATTAATTAGACCACACGGCCTCCCCACAGCGAGCCTTCACTACCTACATCACCGACCAGCCTTCTTCATTATATCTTTCCTAGAGAACACTGACTACCGCTCTGACCATACGACAAAACACACGAGGAGGTTATTGAATTTAGTTACCGAGACAAATTGCAAGTATATACAGATGGCTCCTAAGCATACAAGGGGGATTGATGATTACAATATAACAAATTTGGGGATATCACTCAAATATATTGCATCTTGCCCTTCTTACAGTGCTTATTATGAAGGTCTTATTTCGCAGATGTCAACTTTTTACTCTCATTTGTCAAGTGACCTACCTCGAATGGTTCTCCTTCATATTTCAACAAGCAAGTCTGAGTTATAATACAGTGGTTCAACTGGGATGATGAGGGAAGGAATGAGGTATCAAAGAGACGACAAAATTGATGTAGTTATAATTTAAGTAGAGTATTTCTACGGTTTTCTCCCTCTTGAATCCTTAAATTACTTCAGCCATTGTTGCAGTCTTGTAATATTATATATGGTAACTCACTGGTGGTATAATGTTGTAAACGGAAAGCAATGCAACGCTAAATACTTTACTTTCATACAACTCATGACTTCCTCAAAAGCAGTATAGAGACATAGATCCGCAAGTTATAAAACTGAAAATCAAAATAATTCTGATCTTCACAAAATATTAACATAAGCAGTCTGCTAAAACTTTAAAATCTGACGTGTTCTTTATGATTTACTTTACTGTCATACCAAATACTTGTACTTAATATCAGTTCATATATTTACTAAAGATTAGAAATACTCCTCCTCAAAAATTATACTCTACTCTTTCTCTTTCTTTTTATGAATAATTGGAAAGTTGTAACCACTATCCCAGTTTATAATTGGTGGTGCCGCTACCGGGCTGCCTCCATTGTGGTAGGACGTTTTTCCCTCCATAGCCAACCTGCCTACCTGCCAGACGTTCAAGCCACTCTCTCATTATTATCACCGCCACAAACTACTCACTTTTTCATCATTTTTTTAACCCACATTCTCTACAAGCATGTATGTTTGAGAGTAAACCGTATTTCTCTTTATACTTCATTTTATTATCTGTTCTTTGATTTTGCTTGATAATCCCTAACTTTTCTTTTTTGACCCCATCTCTCCCAGCTCTCGCTCCCCCTCCCTCTCCACCAAAACCCCCTCCCCCTCTCCCCTCTCCCTTCCTTCCTCGAACTCCTTTCTTCTTCCTTTTAACCCACCCTCATCCATACACTTATACCGTCCACTTAATGAGCCCAGACAAATTACTTAGCCCAGGTGTTCTTTGATTAAGCCAGGCCACCGATGGTATAATGAGTTCTCTTAGGAAAGTCATGATGCACTATAATTATCACCGGAGATCCTCTAATGGTAGTGTTGGTATATTTGGTATGTTAATGAGGGTGAGATACATTATGCTCTATCTGACCCTCCAACCCACTCAACACAAATTACATAACCTGGGTCAAGTATATATATATATATATATATATATATATATATATATATATATATATATATATATATATATATATATATATATATATATATATATATATATATTCTTCAAGTCGATATATAGACATATGTGAATTCATACATAGAATGACAAAAATAAGTCTATCTACTGAAGAAATATATCAGCGGCCTACCTTATGATCAAAGAAACACGGTAAAAAACAAATAAAAGCCTGTAGCGGGTATCCATGTATGGCACCAACTGCACCTTTATGTGGGATTCAATGTTGCCTTCAAGCACCCAGATAATAATGACAACGGCATCCATTTTTTTAGTTTCAAAATATACGATTATATTCTAGAGAAGAATATTATCCTAAATAAATATTATTGTTTTATGCTGAGCCCAACAACACAGTAAAATCAACAACTCACAATTCCCTTTCGGATCACAACACAAAGTTAACGACTGCAGGGAAATAAAATCAGACCAGACTTTCGCTACCGACAACGAGACAGAATATACCGTGGAGAATTTCCTTCCTTTGCCTCCACCCACACAATATTTAGTCATTCCACTGAGCCAATTATTTCTTAAACTCTTTAATAATGGCACTTGATTGTTATAACTTTTTTTATGCTTATCACCCTTTTTAATTAATTTAAAAGGAGTTCATAGGTAAAGATTATTCAAACAAACCTTAACTCAGCAGCTTAAGCTGTTGGCAGAAGCA
Organism: Petrolisthes manimaculis; assembly: GCA_034508575.1. Taxonomy (NCBI): domain Eukaryota; kingdom Metazoa; phylum Arthropoda; class Malacostraca; order Decapoda; family Porcellanidae; genus Petrolisthes; species Petrolisthes manimaculis. The sequence goes on from JAWZYT010004878.1 coordinate 73,534, forward strand.
GCTTAAATTTTACACGTTATGTTTGACAATGTTTTTCTATTGCAAAGCGTCACAGGTAAAGTATAGTCACTCAAGAGCTCTGTGTGTGTGTGTATGTATGTATGCATTCGTATTTGTGTACATGTATGTGATCGTGTAGATACTAGGAAGAACAAAGGAATGATAATATTAGTCAGCTCCATACATTTGCCTGGCAGATACAGTACATGTGGCTGTAGTGAGGATCAGACACATGAACTCTTCCTACTCCATTTTAACTCAGGATAATTTTATGTTTTGTCATTTTGTTCAGAGAGAAAGAAAAATTTGAATACGTATGAATCACATTACATGACGCTAATATTAAACTATTTCACCTCTACAGATCTATAGAAAGTTTGACAAAATATAACACCTTGCTTCCTTTCCTTTATACAGAAGTTGGGGATAAATTAAATATGAATAACTTTCAGCTTACCGTCTATTATCCATAGCAACTGATATAACGTATATATTACTGCTGAATTAAATTAAGATTTGCTATTACATCAGACAACTATACAGTAACTCACAGCTGGGAAAATATTACTTTTATCAGCGTTTGCTTTCTCCAATGGCCGATTAACTTTTATATAGGTGTTTATAATTCAAGGAAGAATAAAATAAATATTCAAAGCGATACTCACACCAAAGGCGTGAGCATCCAGGTGGGTGGGTGGGTGGGTGCGTGTTTGGGAGGATGGAGGTGTGAGGAGATAACGATAGAGTACAGTAAAATTATTGTTCCCAGCATTTACACCCTTCGTTTCTGCCAGCAATCTCACCAACCGTGGAATTGAAAATCAAGAACCCGGGGAATGATCATGTCTGTTTCATTTAACCGCGAAAAGATTGGGTTCGTTTCATTTAAACCGTATTTTCCGATACATTGTATACAGTTGCAAGCAAAAGATTTAACTTGACTATAATGACTTATTTTTCTATTTGTATATGAACCAAAAGATAAACATTTTACAGGTTATAAATGGCTTACATTTGTCCATACATGACGGCATACGTCTTTCACAAAGATATAACATTTAGCTAGATAACATTTTCATCAATGGGTTGAGGGGGACAACTTAAGTTATTTTAAACAAGTATATACTTTGTTTACACACCACCGTGCTCAACTTTCGGTCTGGATGAGTTGATTCTCGTCTTTATGTTTCGAAAGGCAACTTTTTGTAAATCAATACATACATTTTCATCCAGAAAAGTTAAACTGGAATATTTTGTGAAAGAACTGTTGACTGCGATTGCACCAAAGGATTCATCAAAACCGAGAAATCACACCCTCAATCTTAGTGCAGGCTCGGGATAGAACAGAAATTCAACAGAATTATGATGCCGTAACGATAAACCAGTACAGTGCCTTGCCATGACTGGAACACTGGTCGAACTCTGAACACTTTCTGGACAACTTGTCATTTCACTTTAAGCAAATCTTGTATAATGCATTATTTGGTTATCTTCCTGCCCTTCATGGTATTATTTTCTAATTCGCCGATAAAATCTTTAATTTCTTAAAGGCAGACAGACCCTTTAGTTTGGCGAATATGAGAGATACTGATTACTCCAAACTATCCCAGAGACGAACTAGTAATAGGGAATCTGTTTCGTGGCATAGTTTGGAGGAATCAGAAGCCCTCTAAATTAACGTCAAGA
>JAWZYT010004879.1:0-58329 GCA_034508575.1 Petrolisthes manimaculis
TCCTTTTGTTCCGTATATTATATGATGCACTTGGACTTGTGAGACATCCTGCTCTTACGTACAGTCTCCTCCATTCCCGCTTTTACCAGTTCAGCGAGCTACCAATTCCGACTCATGCATCCGAAACACCTGCCAGTAAGAGTAAGGGTTGATGGCAGGTGTTTCGGATGCGAGACTCGGAACTGGTAGCTCACACGATGCCGGGTGTATACGTTGGCAACGCTGAACTGGTGAAAGAGGGAGTGGAGGAGAGTGTACAGTCGTGATACGTAATCCCTGACCAGAGACGAACGACAGGCAACACACACACACACACACACACACACACACACACACATACATATCCTGCATTCAAACTCAACCTAAGCTGTATATATATTAGTGCTCGTGACTGTACTACATTATTTCAGTAGCAAATTATAGACGTTTACAGTTGGCTCCACTCCCTGATTTTCTATAACCACTACTACCACCACTACCACCACTACCACCACCACTACCACTATCACCACTACCACTACCACTACTACCACCACCACTACCACTACTACCATCACAACTACCACTACCACTACCCCTGAGGCGTGTCGTGTGAGATGACAGTCACACGTCGCTTATATCTGTATTTACCGCACCCCCCTCCCCACCCCCATCATCAAACACCCCCCCACACCACCTTCCCCCACCCCTTACCTACTGTGTACACCTATCCTCCCACCTCATCAGTTCTCAACCCCCCACCTCCCTTATTCCTACATCCCTTTCCCACCTCACCTTCTTGCCCCCCTTCTTCCTTCCACTATTATAACCCCTCCCCCCCTCCCTCCCCACGACTCCAACTTCTCTATCACCACTTTTACTCCCTCCTCTTCACTCCCCCTTCTACCAATCCCTCCTTTTCCCTACTCCATCTTCCTCCTCCTCTCTCTCCTCCTCCTCCTTCTCAACCACTTCCTCTACTCCTTCTCAACCTCTCCCCTTTTCTTCTTCCACCCCCACCTCCTCCTCTCCCTCCTCCACCTCTTCCTCCTCTTTTACCTCCCCTCCTCACTTCCCATCCACCACCTGTCATTTAATATCAATTGTTGGGAGTGTCGCCTGGTCACAGACTTGGACACGCGTGAAATTTGCTGGTTTGTTAAGTGTGTGTGTGTGTGTGTGTGTGTGTGTGTGTGTGTGTGTGTGTGTGTGTGTGTGTGTGTGTGTGTGATGAGGTGTGCGAGTGTGTGTGTGTATGTATGTAGAGAGAGAGTGAGAGACAGAAAGAATATACATAAGGTATATCTATCTATCTATTTATACATATACACCTCAGCAAACCTACACACGATCACACACACCTTCACATATACACCTTATGTATACATTCTCTCTCTCTCTCTCTCTATCTATCTCTCTCCCTCTCCCTCTCCCTCTCCCTCTCCCTCTCTCTCTCTCTCTCTCTCTCTCTCTCTCTCTCTCTCTCTCTCTCTCTCTCTCTCTCTCTCTCTCTCTCTCTCTCTCTCTCTCTCTCTCTCTCTCTCTCTCTCTCTCTCTCTCTCTCTCTCTCTCTCTCTCTCTCTCTCTCTCTCTCTCTCTCTCTCTTCATAATAGCCTCACTCCTTTTTTAATGAAGTAATGTTATTCGATCCTGGAAAAAAAATTGTGCTTTGCCTTCCGTTTGCTCCCTCCTCCTCCTCCTCCTCCTCCTCCTCTCCTCCAATTAAAATCGCCGACGAGGGGGAAACTTGCTTATCATTGGTTACCGAAGAAGGGGCAGGTCTGGGGTGAGGAGTGGCAAGGGAGATTCATTATTTCATTAGCAAACAAGGTAACCTGACTTTGGTAGTGGTGGTGGGGGGGGGGGGGGGAGGGGAGGGGATAAGGAAAGGGGTGGAATGGAAGAGAGAAAATAAATTGGGATAAGGAATTAAGAGGACAAAAGGAAGGAGAGAGAGAGAGAGAGAGAGAGAGAGAGAGAGAGAGAGAGAGAGAGAGAGAGAGAGAGAGAGAGAGAGAGAGAGAGAGAGAGAGAGAGAGAGAAATGAGGAAGGGATGGAAACAAAATGTGAGAATATAATTATGGGACAAGAAGGAAAAAAAAGAATGGTCGAAGAAGAAAAAGATGAGATTAGGAGGCCTCTCATATTTTGGGTTAATTGGAGGCTACTAATTTTTGTAAATCATATATACAAAAATAAACATATGATAACAAAAGGAGGCTGTTATCCTGACATATTTTTAAAACAATCAATAATATCCAATTTATTCACAACACATATATATGATATCTTTTATATATAAGCTCTTTATGATGTCAGACTAAAATTGTTATAGTTCCTTAAGGGGAGGGTATAGTTTTGACATTTTTGGAGATTATGATTCCACCAAACTATTCCAGGCAACAGGATACCATTATTTTTCTTCATCAGGGTCTGTTTCCTGGCATACTTTGGAGGAATCAAGGCACTCCAATCTATCAAAAGTATTCTCTACCCTTAAACCTCCTTATATTAGACCCTCTACTTAAGGGACCCTGTGATGGAGTAAAAAAAGACTGGAGGTAAATAAGTCCTTCAAATATTGCCACGAAACACCACCTATATGGAAGGAGGTTGTTTCGTGGCGTGGTCAGGAGGAATCAGACACCATCACAGAGACCTTAAATGTTGCTTCGTGGCACAGTTTGAAGGAGTACTAGACATTCGGAGTAACATTAGTAGTATTCCACACGTAGATATTTTTTCTATATGCATTTAATTTTACTATGTGCATTAAATTGTTGACTAATGTTTTTACGTTCTCATATGATGATGATATTATTTTGAATGGTGAATACCTGATTGTAGTAAATTGGAAGATTGTACTTAACTTACAATACTAGACCGTTTCTCAGCTTACAAACAGAGGGAAGCTGTCAAACGCTTAACTTGCGTCACTCCAAAATACATGATTATTATTGTCCACGACTGTACAGAACTTGTCGATGGAGATGTTAAAAAATGCTAATGGTGGAAGAGAAAAGGAGGAGGGAGGAGGAGATTCACCACACTGTAGAGAGAGAGAGAGAGAGAGAGAGAGAGAGAGAGAGAGAGAGAGAGAGAGAGAGAGAGAGAGAGAGAGAGAGAGAGAGAGAGAGAGAGAGAGAGAGAGAGAGAGAGAGATAGTGAGGCTGAGGAAGGAAGGGACAGGGTGGTGTGGGAGGGAGAGGAAGGGTAGGGCAGGGTAGGGCAGGGCAGGGCAGGGCAGGGGTGAAGGTGAAATGATTATAAGTTTTAGGTCTGCTCCCCGCCTCTGGTATCAGGTTTATCGCATTAATGAACACCACCATTAAATCTCTCCGTGGCCCCCGTTGCTGGCTAGGGTTTCGTCACAACCTATTAGCGTTATTTTCACCACTGGGGGTTCGGAAGCTGGCAGGTGCATGCATGGATGGAGGGATGGATGGATGGATGGAGGGATGGAGGGATGGATGGATGGATGGATGGATAGATGAATGGATGGATGGAGGGAGGGAGGGAGGGATGGAAGGGGTCTCGCTATGTAGGCAGACAGACGTTCAACTCGCTCATTTTTGTTCCTGTTTCACACCCTTATTTAAAATGACCCTGTGAAAGTGTGTGTGTGTGTGTGTGTGTGTGTGTGTATGAGAGCTGGAGCTGGTGGTGGTGGCTTCTGATTCCTCCTGACAGTGCCACGATACAAGCTCCTTTAATTAATGTACAGTACAATAGATAGATGGTGTTTCATGGCAATGTTTGAAGGACTCACTAACCTCCAATTTTCTGACTACAACATGTGGGTCCTTAAGGGGAGATTCTCTTGTTGGTAAATTGGAATTAAGGCTACTGTTGTTGTTGTTGTTGTTGTTACTCTGACTTTCTTTGTAATTCCTACTCCCCCCCAAAATATCACCCATACATTTATTCTTCAAAAAATTTAAAATCCAAATATATAAATAAATAAATGAAGTGAGTCCAGTCATCCAAACTTTACAGGTAAAATGCAGTAAGTTGACAGCATGTAGATAAGAGTGTGTTTCGAGGAGGAGTATAATATTCACTGACCCTTGACTGTAGGAAGAATCTAATTAGGTTCACTGCCTCATTACACACACATCACTCATTCGTATCACCTTGTGTGTGTTTTTTTTTTTCACCTCCCCTCTCCCAACACACACACACACACACACACACACGCACACTACTCATCTTTCCTCCTACCACACACACACACACACACACACACTACTATTACTACTCATCACTCTCCATCTTTCCACCAACTCATCACTACACCCCCCACCCCCCAACCCCCATCCCCCACCCCATCACAGCACCCCCCACTGACATGAGCGATGGTGAGATGACGAGGTGATAAGGAGGTATAGGAGCAACAGGTAGGGTTGAATGAGGTGAGGTGAGTTGAGGTGAGGTGAGTTGAGGTGAGGTGATGTGGGATGGTAAAGCCGCCTTGATTCCTCCAAATTAATTATGTCAGGAAACAGGACTAATGTATAGAGAAGTATTATAGATGGTTATTATTATTATTATTATTATTATTATTATTATTATTATTATTATTATTATAGATTATATCAAGCTGTCTCTTCTGCTATCCTTTTGCTTGCTTGGAATAGTTTGGAGGCATCAGTCATTAGCTCCAGAAATAAATAAATAAATAAAGAAAGAAAGAAAAAAAAATAAAGAAAGAGATAAATAAATAAATAAATAAATAAAGAATGAATGATAAAGAAAAATAAATTGGACAAAAAAATAAAGAATTACCAGACACAGTGATAATGAAGAGAGGAAATATGAAAACGAACGAAGAAAAAAGCTAAAATGAACAACATAAAGAAGGAGGTAGGAGAGAAAAAACGAAAAAAAGTGAAAATTACGAACACAGTAAAGAGAAAAGGGAATGAACACAATGATAAAGAGAGGGAAAATAAAAACGAAGAAAATGACAGAAAACAATGAATAAACACAAGAGACAAAGATAGGAATTAGAAAAAAATGAAAATGAATGAAGATTATAAAAACAAGAACATGAAGGAAAACCCTTCAAAAGCTCCGGCTCTTAATGATTTAAGTGAAATAATAAAATATCCATATGTAAAGGTCTCAAAAATATTAATTATGTTTTATCTGGATTTTCGTATTCATATGGTTATATTGAAATTTTGAAAATGAACCCTTTTTATTGAGGGTGAAACCCTCGGATAAATGTGTGTGTGTGTGTGTAGGGGAGAAGTAACTATAAGGGTATATATCCATCATGGGGTCGTTAGCTTGGCATCCCACCACCGCGTGCGCGCGCGCGCGCGCGAGAGAGAGAGAGAGAGAGAGAGAGAGAGGGATAGAGAGAGAGAGAGAGAGAGAGAAATAATAGACCATTACCACTCGCCTGTAACTACCATATTTCACCTAAATGGCCCCCCAAGAATCTTCCGTCCTGTTGCCATTTCTCAAGCCCCGGGGTCGTCAGGAAGATGGATAAACAGTGAGATATATAACCAGGATACAAGATAAACAAGTGAAGAGAATTGGTGGTCCCGACAGGAGACTTGGATCATTGACTACCCCCTCGACACCTCCTTTAACCTGACTGATTCATGGCCCTTGCTTGGTTGCTTGGTTGCTTGCTCTGTCTATTCTTTAACCCTGGAAATGTGTGTGTGTGTGTGTGTATATATATATCACTCGGCATTGGCTCTGAGTACACACAAACAAGCACAAGCACAAGCACACACACATACACACAATGCTTTCCGAAGAACTATTGATAACTAAATGCGGTTTATATAGAAAGTTATAACGTAGACTATTCCTCCTAACTATACCAGAAAAACAGATGCCCTTAATGGTACAAATAGAGGATCTGTTTCGTGGCATAGTTTGGAGGAATCAGAGACCTTCTAATTCACCAAAAAAAGTTCTCCATTACCCAACTAACCTATAGGCTAATTCTGTGGTTTAAGGGGGTGCGGGAGTAGGGGACAGGCTTAGGGGGGGGGGTTAGGGGGGTGCGGGAGTAGGGGGACAGGCTTGGCGGGGTTTTGGGGAGTGCGGAAGTAGGGGGACAGGCTTGGGAGGTTGAGTTAGGGGGGTGCGGGAATACGAGACAGGCTTTCTACCCACTCCAAGCCTGTCCCCATATTCTCGCACCCCTAAACCCCCCCAAGCCTGTCCCCTACTCTGCTCCCCCTTAATTAAGTGAGGTACTGTAGTATCCTTTTGGTACATACATTAGAGCGCCTTGATTCCTCCAAAGGGTGCCAGAAAACAGAACCAGATAAACAAAAATAATGGTGGCCTGTTGCCTAAGAATAGTTTGGAGGAATGAGTTGCTCCATACAGCTCTATATATACCAACACACTGTACTGTACTGTATACTGGAAACTTCTGAATTGATGATGCATTACTTTTATTTGACAGAGACACAATACAAGAGTGAAAGCCTTGTTTGTCGAGGCACTTCCACTCGTGTACAAAGTAGTCAACCAGAGGCTATGAGGAGAAATTATTGCCCTTTGCTGTACTGTTCAAGGTAATATTTTTTCCTCCCCTTGTGAGATGACATTTTGAGGACGCCTAAAATTTACGACCCTAAAGTGGTGCTGAAGCCTTAAGTGTTGTGATGCCATGTTTCTCTTTAAGGTGACGTGTTTTCAATAATAACACAGGAAAAGAAAGCAGTGTGAGCAGAGAGTACCTTCAGTAAATAAGTCAAGAAGTGACACTATTGACAGCACCTGTACTCTATATAACGGCACCAGTCACTTTACCAATAAGAGATGTAATGAATGGACCTACAAAATCTAATGTTGCAGACGTATGGTAATATTTACATGAAACTGACCATACCAGTAATAAGTAGAAAAATAGAATATATTAGTAATATACAATCATATTTTACCATAGCAACCCACATCCTTGTTTCCCTTTGTGTCAGAAACGTGATAATAAATATACAGTCAACTATCCGATAAGGAAATTTTGACAGATACTAACTTAAGACCACGCCACTCACAGGTAGACCTACAGTACACTTTCAATATGAGTTATTCCTTCTGAGTCTGGATAATGGGAGAAATTAACTTACATTACTTTACTACAACGACGGTCGCCCTTGTCGTCAATATGAGGGAACACATGTAATTTGTTCTATGTCTTACCTCGGCACTGTAGAAGAGATACGGTAGCTACAGCTGAGTAAAGACGGTCGGTAGCGTGTGACTTGTGCGAGGCCTTGAGGTTTGTGATTGAAGCTTCGAGGTGTTGGTTGTGTGGTTCACGGGTGTCGCACAAATTGGAGACAACGAAGCTTCTTTTTTTTTTTTTTTTTTTCTGTCCCATTAGATGACGACAGTCACGACACCTTATTTATACAGTACACACGTCACTATCAGTAGGAATCAGCTATACCGTCACCCACAACATATTTAAAATAATATCTTCTATGGTATGAGTTGCCGACAACAACACACATCAGTGTGGTCAGGATAGGCTACATGTAGAACAGAGAAAACCACCAGATTACCTCGAAAAACAGCAACAACAAACAATTGGCTTGGACTCGATCCTGTCAACTGTGCAGAATCTTCCTTGTTGTTTGCAGTCCATCGCTATATGCACTTTGTATTACCGCCTCTTCAAGTCCTCACCACTGCCAACACCAACTCCACACCATTACCCCCACATATACCTCTCCTGACTGAGGCTCTCCATCGCCTGCTTCCACAACCACATCAAAAACAGTCGCGGCAGAGAGTCCTTGACCAGTCTTTGATGGAAAGACAAGGCCAGCTGTTTCGAACTGTGAACGCGTGGATTCGTGGCTTCAGTCAACCACCTGATAATAGTATGGCTATATTATTATGGACTAAAATCTCATTCGCGTGATTGTCTATTTCTTCTCGTCATGGGAATAAATGTTTTGAGTTTTAGGATGCTTCTGTGCAAGCTCACGGCTGGTCATCACTGCCTGGTTCGCCTGGTCAAGGTTTATTTGTCACCACTTGACGAATATGAAGTGGAAAACAATACAGTACACGTGTGAGAGGAAATGTGGGCCACGGGATTCACTCACTCACTCACTCACTCCGTTTCCCCATATACAACCTCATTCACATTTTCCATCGGTTTTATGCGGATGTGTCTTGTCCACATCGCCATAGCACATTGTATCTTTGACACCGACGGTAAAAAAATTAAATAGGGAATATTTTGCTCTACATTTAGGCATATTAAACTTTCTCCTCCAAAACATAATATACCAGTGATACCAAATGCGGGAAAGAGTAAAGGTTAATGGTTATATAGTGTTGGTAAAGTATTTTGAAATTGGCGATGTTTAGTTGACGTTTGGAGGTAAAAATAGTAGGTTAGTATTTTGTTCTTGTCTTTACATTTTGGTGGATGATGATTGATGATGATTGATGATGATTGATGATGAGTGCAGTGTGGAAAATAATAAGACTGTGGAAGACTAGAAACACCTTAATTATTGTTGTAGTCGAAAGGGAGGGAAGGGGATGAGGGGGACAATCTGTTTAGAGAAGAGGGAAGGCAAGCACGAAGGAAAAAGAGGGAAAGCAGGACAGGGGCAATATTGAAGGAAGAAGCTCGGGTCTGAAGGGGAGCCAAAACCATTAACAAAGGAGTATGTGAGCCTTGTGATGCTGAAGGATGTGTGAGGTGGGTGTGAATGGGTGTGTGAGGTGTATAGGATGGTGTGTGTGGTGTGTATAGGATAGTGGTGTGGTGTAGGATGGTGTGTGTGGTGTGTAGGATGGTGGTGTGGTGTGTATAGGATGGTGGTGTGGTGTAGGATGGGTGTGTGAGGTGTAGGATGGTGTGTGTGGTGTATAGGATGGTGTGTGTGGTGTATAGGATGGTGGTGTGGTGTATAGGATGGTGTGTGTGGTGTAGGATGGTGTGTGTGGTGTATAGGATGGTGTGTGTGGTGTATAGGATGGTGGTGTGGTGTATAGGATGGTGTGTGTGGTGTATAGGATGGTGTGTGGTGTATAGGATGGTGTGTGTGGTGTATAGGATGGTGTGTGTGGTGTATAGGATGGTGTGTGTGGTGTGGTGACCGACATCAAGTATCTCTTTACCCTTTTTGGTGTCGCCTTACCTATGGGTGGGTGGGTGGGTGGGTGCCCCTTGCTGCTTCCTCCCCCCACCCATCCCTCTCACCCTCTTATACATTTTCTACCCCTCCTCTAATTCTTCATCCCTCTCTGTACCCTCTCTCATTCACTCTCTATCATTTCCCTCCTCTCTCTCACTCTCTCTCTCTCTCTCTCTCTCTCTCTCTCTCTCTCTCTCTCTCTCTCTCTCTCTCTCTCTCTCTCTCTCTCTCTCTCTCTCACACACACACACACACACACACACACGCACACACACAAACACACAGGATCCCTTTATCAGAGTGAGTGGGTGAGTGGGTAAGTTGGAGTGGGACCTGGGAGTGTTAGTGGGGAAGGAAAAAAAGTTGTGTGTGTGTGTGTGTTTTTTTTTTTTTTTGAGAGAGAGAGATAGAGAGAAGAGTGCATAGTGGGTGAGAGGCAGGTATGAAGGAGGAAGAGAAGGCAGGGGTGAGGGAAGTGAGAAAATATGTGAGGGAAGGAGAGTGAGTGGTGTGAAAGAGGGAAGGAGAGGGAAATAAGTGAGAAAATGAGAGTGGTGTGAGAGAGAGAGAGAGAGAGAGAAGGAATGAGAGAGATTGGCTTGAAGGAGGAGAGAGAGTGGTGTGAGAGAGTGAGGTAAATGAGGGAATGAGAGTGAGAGAGAAAGTGGTGTAAGAGAGTGAGGTAAGTGAGGGAATGAGAGAGAGTGGAGTGAGGTAAGTGAGGGAATGAGAAATTAGGTCAAGGTATCTACAGTATCTATGAGAAGCCCCTCAGTATTGCTTGTGCCACTACCACCCACTATACCCATACCCCTTCCCTATATACCCATACCCCCACCCACTATACCCATACCCCTTCCCTATATACCCATACCCCCACCCTCCCTCCCTATATACCCACATACCCCGAGGCCAAGCTTTGATTAACCCAGATCAAATTCTAATCAAAGTTAACCCAATCGCCCCCTCCCCCCCCCACAACCCCCTGTATGCACCTGTTGTCGACATAGTATATATAGTGATGACGTGAGTCGTGACCCGTGGGAACTTTGCTGGAGATGGTCATGTGTTTATACAGTCACGAGCCTAATAAATGTTTGTTGTTGTTTCGAGTCACGAGCCTAATAGGTGTTTCTTAAAGTTTCGAATCATCTAACCGACCAGTGAACCAATTACAATGTTTATCCTGGAGCTCGTTTAATTAATTCATGCTCCACAGGGCTATTCGAAACAGACTTGTATACTTATATATATACACAAACACACACCATGCATCCTTTATCAACATGCTGGAAGCAGATATTGTACCTCTGAGTCACAGTTATGTACAGTAATTCAGCAAGAAAATAATGAAGCGAGATGGTTGCCATGTTAATTACTGATGACGGATTGTTTCGTTTAGTTTGGTGTAAATCCATTCTGAGATAAACTTCATACATCCAGCCCGAAATAACATATTTGCTGACATCAATTTGGCCTCCCCCCCCAAAAAAAAAAAATGAACATATCTTGGCAAATCACGAAAACAGTTGACATTATTAAAAACTCAACTTAATATATTTGCCTATTTATTTTATTTGTCTGAAAGGCCAGAAGTGACAAGTGAAAGAGTAAGATAATGGAAGACACTGGGCTGCCCCATTACTACAGTACCTCAACCCTCTCATTGTTCAGAGAGAGGTGGTACAATACTTCTTTTATCATGATAATTGCTGGAGCATATACAGTAATTATAACCATGACATTGGGGCGACCAAATTGGGGCACTTATGATGAGGGACTTTGTGGCCATGTCTGATAACCCGACAATCAAGTTCACAAACAAACTAGGATCTACAGTATTATGCAAAAATGTTAAATGGTTGTTCAGGTTATCAGGTGAAGGTAAACAGAAGAGGGAAAGGTGGTATGAAGGTATTAGGTATCTCCACTAAGCAGTCTACATGTATACTGGTCTGCTCAAATCTCATGGGCTCCAGGCAAATCTCCACCTCTCATCTCCCAACCTTAAATGTATGATGTATCAGATTCAAACTCATACACCCAACTATAGGCACACATTGCAGTTCCTCAATAACTGAAGTGGGATTAAACTTTGGTAACCAGTCTATTAGTATTTTGGGTACCCTCCATAACTTCAAAATTGTATTGATATAATCATAATGTTATAAATATTTTTTTGACCGTTACCATCCACCATCCATCCACCATCCAGAAGAAAACTTACTTGCATTCAGATTAAACCTGTGATTTGCAGTACAGAAGATTATAGCATATTTCTGTACAGCAACACATTTACCTTTTTTTTTTTTTTGTAGGCTACCATTAATAGGATTGATAGTTAAAATTATTATATATTACATGTGATTCCAGTTTATTCTCAGAAATTGTTACTTTGCAGGACACTAAGTCTGTGATTCATTTAGGGAACATTTTCAGGTTTTTAGTATTGTATAATTAGAGGGCAAATGTGTAAATAAAATTAGTCACAGAAATACACTGCAACTGCAAATATGTAAAGCTTTAATGTGAGAAATTTATCTAATATCAGAAGTAATATATTACACAGTATTCAATACTTACAACAGAAAAATAAAAAAGCTTATTGTCATTGCATATGATTTGGTACAATACAGTATTATTAATGACTAGATTTGAAATGCTATCCACTCAACATTTATCAAGAATCTATAAAAGTAATTATTACTGATATAACTAACTGACACATTACTTGAATTTCAAGAGAAACTGAATTTTATACACTGAATGAAAAAAGTACAAAAAAAAAAGAAAAAAATTATAAAGCTATTGCCTACATATTAAGTCAATGTAAAAAGTGTGACAAAATCTTATAAAAAATGCTGTCTTACACCAGTATGATACTTAAACCTAATTAGCTCACAAATGCACACACATACTTAACATACAAATTTCATACTCGCTAACACTTAATACTTACACTGGAAGATCGCAATAGGATATGTATAGTTAGTATACTGTACTGGCATATAGCACTACAACTGGAGATGATATTTATGGAGAGAGAATACTATATGTAATATCTTCAAAGCCAATTAACACTATGAGTTATGGCATGTGCTCTGTTGTACAGGCCTGTTATTGTTGTTATTTTTGTGGTTCTGTTTATGTACCCCAAGCCTACTGGCCAAACAGCCCCAAGTCCCTGAGGAAGGCCATGGCTTGGACTGGGTTTTCCAACAAGGGCCTCATATCCTAGCTGTGCTTTATTGTTGGTATGTGTGGGTGTGTGCAGTGCAGATTTCTATAATATTATGTTTGATGTTTGATAGTGTGTGGTGCTGTACTGCACTGTGGACAGACATTCATGATGGAACCATCCAGCCTCTTTTGATAGCTCAGAAGGGCCAGGTGGTACTCACACCACAGCCTGGCCTGGGAGACTATGTTCTCACGAGGAAGGAACGACTCAGAAGGGTGAATGTCATTGGGCTGTGCAAGCAAATAAGAGCCTGCATGGAGCAATAGTGAGAGATGTGAATAAGGATATACTGAACTGTACTTCTAGAAGCTGGTTTGGGATAGGCAAGGTGGGAGTGTGTGATAAATTGTGCTGGGTGTTGTTTTGATGTTTCATTGCATGTATCACAATGCTACTTCAGAGCATGTGTTATAACCCTTAGTGTGAATGGGACTACAGAAGATGCAACCACTGAAATTGTATAGCATATTACAAGAAAAAAAATTAAGTGTGTTACAGCACAGTTGGAAAAAAAATCTTGATAATATCATGCTAAACAATGAGATACAACAGATGATGGAATATTACAGTGTACATTGATTTGATAATTAACTAATTATACACTGGTTACTGATTCTGCTCTCATATGGCAACTTTTCCACAAATATAGAATATCTCAATGAATTTTACTTATCTTAACAAGCCAGATTTTGCAATACAGTAAACCCTCGATACAACAAACCTCCACATATCAAATTTCGGACAGGATAACCCAGCTTGACTTACTAAACACATGCAATATTTATTAAATGCAGTAAATACTGTATGGATAAATGTGTCCCTCCCTTCTCAGTTTGCACCCAGCTGTCAGTGCATGTGGACTGTCTCTAGTGTATCTCGACACTGCTTTGCAATTATTTTGTATCATTGCCGGATAATTTGGTTTCTCAGTCCAATACAATATACAGATGCAAAGCTGTCAGCATTAATTACTAAGTCTGTAATGATAAGTCTGTATAATCACACTAGGAATTGTTGTCACATAAACCAATGATCATCATTCATGTATTCTGTTTGGCAATTATGACCAAATTACTGGGTGTCTGAAAAGTTATGAAAAGTGTGACAGCACTTACTACCGCAACCATACAAGTATGATTAATGTGTGAACAGTACTCAATTTTAAGAGCTAGTATTAAGTCTACAGAATTAAGTGGATAGTGTTAAGGTAGTAAGCCAAAGTCTACAATATTACATCTAAAGTACATTATTAAGTATAGAGTTATTGTTGTGTCCAGTCCAGCATTCACTCCAACTCCATACTGTACTGGACCATCTGCATTGTGACTAGAGCATTAATTTCTACCAAAGTAAATACAAAATTACATTACTGTACAATACTGTCTTGCTATTTTTATTTACTGTACTGCTATTGCATGGCTATGTAAATGGTACAGAGTTTGAACATGTATGACCAAATGATTCCCCTTGCACTTTAAAACAACAGGAGTTTGGTACAATATTCTTTAATACTGACCACCAGCTACTGTATAATGGTTCGTTATATCAAGGGTTTATTGTAAAACCAATTTTCCCCCTTCCCACCCGAGATAAAGACAGTTCCTTAACCAATTCTACATGTACAATCATTCATAACGTACCAGTCAATCCTGTGGGATATCCAGACTCAGAACTTTAATTAATTTACGGTAAGTCTAAAAGAATTTTTCCATAATACCAACACAACCATGAGATTCTGTTTTCTTCTCCTCCATGGCAGCATACATTTGTGACTAAAGGATATTCAGTACATAGAGATTCTAACAATAGGAACATCAAAGGGAGGATAATAAAGATTTCTTTGTTTGCCTGCTATTCAGTTAATATCAGAGATGCTTTGCTTGCTCTTGGAAACTCTTTGCCAATAGGTGGCCTTGGTTAAGAAGTATTGTATCCGAGTTATTTCATCCCTACATCTTACAGTAGTTTTGTTTACTCAATGACTTCTCTCCTATTTTTCAATTTTCCTTTTTATTGCTCCCCTCACCCATCCAACAATACCATATGTCTTGCCCATTCTTATCTGCCATCCTGTCATTCCTCATTTTGTGTACTAGAGTAAGTCTATTCCATTCAGTGTATTATTCTTCACCCAACTTCATTACTGTACTTCACATTTTATATTTTCTCCATCCTAACTTCCCAAACCTTCCTCCTATATCTTCTACTGCTCATTTTCACCACAATCTACACCAGCTGCTAGCCATCAACAATAATTTCCACAGTCTGTATTCTTACCATTACTTACCAATTGTTTTTCACTCATTGTCCAGCTCTCCTCCCATAACAGTATAAGGATCAGTACTTTAGCTATACATGTAGGTCCTTTCTTTACCTCCTCCTTTACCTATACTGTACTATATTTCATAAATATCCTACGCCTTTCATATTCTCTAGGACATCCCTATTCATTCTCTCTTGTTTGTACATCACTGTTCCATTTACTGTACCTACTGTATAGCTAGCATTCACCTCCTTCAGCATCTCTTTTCATATACAATACATTCACAATATATAGTAATACATCCTTTTTTTTTCTCTCTGACTTGACCAAAAAGTACTTACAGTATAGCAATCTTATTTTATACAGTACTCATTGACTTACATGCTTCATTACTAAAAACATAAGCTTGATAATATTGTGAACAGAACAAATATATTAACTTCTAAGTGAATAATACAACTTTCAAATTTGGCAGGAAATTCTACAACAAACCGAAGAGTATTTGATATTCCTAGAAATCCTACGTGCTACCAGTAGTCGTGACAGTTAACTTGATAATAACTTAGCCCGCAAAAATATATATATATATATACAGTACATGTATTTACCTACCATCTAAGTCATAAATATTATTAAATAGTTTAACGGTTGACAAACACAACTGACATTACACACACACACATTCATACACCATATTGTAGCCTACTGTAAACATTAAAATCAGATTCCATTAAACAAGTAATGGTGTAGCCTGATATGTAAATAATTATTTAAATTCAGCATTTCTTTTATAAACCAACTATAGGTCACAAGTACAGTACAGTACTGTAGTGTTCGCACATTCAGAGACAACTGTGTATGATCTCCACTGACCTGGAATATGCTGCATCACCACAATGGGAAAATCTTAATCTACAGGTATACTTCCTGCCTATTTGAAAAATTAAGCATCTGCAAAAAGCTATGGTCCCCTGCCAATACAAATTTTAATTGTCTTTAGTATAAGTGCATTGCAACTTTTGTTTCACCCTGTATTATTTTGGTTACTTTACTGCATCATCTGCTCTTAAACACAGTATAGAAATCTGCATTTACAATAAAGTATTGTTTTCTCCATAGGGTATTACAGCCACTATCTGGGTGAGATAACATAGACATCCCTATAGTGACACACACAAATACTGGTACTGTACTGTACTCAATACAAGAATATTATCAATATGTGTTGTCTGACATTCCAAAATTAAAAGAGACTCAGTGTTGCTACCTATTCAGCAAGGCAAGCATTAAGGACATAGCAAAAATTTCAGTGTCTTCAAGCATCATAATTATCAGGAACATCTTAAGTTGCATTAATATACTTTAATAATGAAGAAAAAATCTATCAAACACTGATATTTTTAAAATAAAGGTTGGCTAAGAATATTCTTTCTTATTCTTGAAAGTAAATTGTGTTCTTGAGCATGTCCTCTTTTGAGATCCTAGTGATCTTTTTTCATTATACACAATCAGAGGGTTTCTCATTCAGTGCATCATGTCTTGCATATATTTTGTTACTCGTATCACATTAAATGTTTTCATCACACATTCATTCTGCCATAAAATATTCACATTCACAAAAATTTTATCTTTATCCTCACAGACCTCTAGATTCTAACAGTTCCAAATCAGTGGAATCCATACTGTCTAATAGTTCTTCATACTCCTCAATGAGTTTATTGTCTCTTCGATATCTCCCACCTGCTTTAGCCTCACGCTGCCTTCTCCGTTGTGCTTCACTTGTGGCCTCTATACACAAGACAGCAAAGACATTGTTGCAACTACGTCGCTCCTGAGCCAGCAATCGGTTTTTCAGGAGTGAGGAGGCCAGACCGTATACATCCTTAGACTCACTGTTCCATGCATCACAGTACAGGGACATTGAACGGACTCCAGCCAAGTCAGATCCGTGCCATACATACTTTTGTGGCCTGAAATAAGTACAATTTGGTAAGTTACGGAGAATAATTTTGATTTTACTTACTTGAGAATTGTATCACAAAATATAAGTGTTTACCTGTAGCCTACAGTATCACTATTCTGTGCCTTCAACCTCAGCCAAATCGATTAATTTTGACATCATAACTACTTACTGTCAAATAAGGTAGTAGCAGTGGCATGTGGTACAATTTGCTGGGATAGTAAAAGCAATTAATATATGTACGAGAGGTGTGGTGTGGCATGACAGATATTGGTGGTAGGGGTGGAGTGGTGAAGCAGCTGAAACATAATACAAGGAGGTGATCTGAATACATGGACAAGATAAAAGATGAGGAGTTCATGAAAAATAGTATGATAGTGAGATTAAGAAGCCAAGTGTGACCCTTTGAATTATTGTATGAAAGATTTCCTGTAATTATTAAATCTTAACTGGGTGAAGTAGCCAGGAGTTGACATACAGTAGTTGACAATTTCTCTTACCCTTCATATTATCTACTTAGGACATTTCCCTTCAGCTACAGAACACAACACATTATACTCACCAATCCCTACTGGAGAGAATTTCCTTCCCATTAAAGCTGAAGATACGAGGTCTCTGTGAAAATTCTCCCCCATTCCCTGAGAAGATTTCCCGCCACGAGTTGAACAGAACCTCACCCTGGGAAAGTACATGAAAATTATATTCAACACTGTTCAAAAAGGTATAACATAATTAAAGGGTGCATCATATGGCTGGGTATTGTCAGCAATACTGGTCGGTATGACCTATGACAAATCATCAAGTAATCATAGCACACAACACATTACATCATATAATAAGACACTGGAAACTAAATATGGATACCATTATGGACCAAGATGATAATACTGTTATCTATTTTATTTTATTTCATAACCCAATATGCAATCATATTAATTAAGACTTTCTTATTTACACATTTCTTTCTTTTACTTCCTAAAACTACAAATGTTAATTCTATATATTTACATTTCATTTCCACACAAACATGATCATTCTAACCTTGATGTTGACAACTGGGAGGATGTGGTCAGACCTCCTCACAATGGAGTCAAGGTCTTGTACCCGGGAGGTGAGGAAGGCTCTGAATGTACCCCTCAAGCCTGCCTGCCTTGCCTGCCGGTAGCACTCATAGTCGGTGTCTCTCACACCATGCATGTCCCCACTGTATGGCTCATTCAGGGCCGCCAGCCTCAACTGGAAGGGTGAAATAAGAGTGAGGATAATTCTAACAAATACAGACAGGGCTACATGTATACAGTACTGAAACAAGGTCCCTGTATCTATAAAACTGAAAAGGTGCTAGTTCACAACACTATTCATTTTATACAGTTAATGTCACTAAAAACAGAAACTTTGCTGAACTCTCCTATTAATATGCCCCTTACCTTTGTTAGCTCTCCCTTAAAGAAAGACATGAAATACATACAGTATGAATAAACATTTTCTCCATATTTCCCATCTTAAGACATCATTTATGCAGGATAAGTAATTCCCATACTGTACTGTAAAGATGAAATTCCCCTTACAGAAAGTACTGTATAGATCTAACCTACAGAACTAACATATGATTATTCCACTTTATTAACTAAAGTATTGTACTATCCCATAACTGTCAGCAATATGCATCTACATGTATAATATCAATACAGTACAGTACTAGATTCAATAGTTAGATCACTGTCTAGTTAGATCCTATTAGCATATTTATTTCAATTGAAAACTCTATTTTTTTTTATATCCAGTAACATTGTTACATTCCACTCTGAGAACTTTCTTTAATGTTCCCAAGAAACCTGATAAAAACAAACAGGTTGGCAACTCAAAATTTTCCCTTAAAATCACCTCACATATATGTGCACAGTTCTAACTGAGTCTGATAGACCTGATGGGTCTGTTGGCCAATATGAGTGCATATACAGTATTTTATTCAGTTCTATGTTCAGGTTAAACTTTAGTTTTCACATAGATAGCACCTTGAAAATAACTCTTGCTTCCTACGAAATCCAACTAAACCCAGCAGAAGGACAGACTACAATTAAAAAAATAATTGCTGTAGAAATTAGTGCAAGAAATTATTGCTGGAAAAAGATTTTTCTATACTAGGCAATCAGAACTTACCCCATAACTCTCTCCTCCTCCTCCTCCTCCTCCTACTCCTCCTCCTCCTCCTCCTCCTCCTCCACTCCTTTCACACTCTTTATAGATTAAACTTCCCCTTTTCTTCTTCTCCTGTCCTTACCTTCTTTTGTATCCATTTCCAGCTTCTCTACCTCTTCTCTTCTTTATCTTAAGTTTTTCGTTCTCATCCCTTCTGTTTTGTTACCATTATTTCCCATCTAAATATATAATCCACTTCTTGCCCAATGGGTAGTGATGGCCTTACCTACACAGATATCTAATCTTCACCAATCTAGCAATGGGTAATGAAGATGTTGACTAAAGCAATTGCAGTGATATTCTTAAGGTTAGTGTTAGGAAGGGCTTTGGTTACAAAAACCATCTGCCGAAGCCATATTGTCGTCACATCGGCCCCACATAGTAATGATAAGAGATACAATGAGAAAGAATTGAGTTTCTCTGGACACATATTCATCCACATCACTTTGCTATGCTTTCCACTTATGATAAACCCTTATGATTAGAGTGGACCACCCTCGTCTCACCCTGGGCCCGTCCACAGTATTGACCAGTGAGTCCACCTGTAAGGGCGGCGGTCCAGGAGCAAAGTATGGAGCAGGAATGGTGGCCAGGGCAGGAGCAGAGGCATGGCTGATGGTAGTCAAAGTGGTGGGGGCCGTAGAGGTGGTGGGGGCTGTAGAGGTGGTGGTGGTCGTGGCCGTGGTGGTAGTAGTAGTGGTAGTGGTGGGTGTTCTGGTGGTGGCAGGAGGTTGACGTACCACTTGGCCAAGCTGAAAAATTATGGTACCATGTACTGTATTCCTAAATCATCAAGCAATACCTAACTTTCTTAATACAGTAGACTGTACTGTATTAGTAAGTTTAGAAGTACAATATTTCAGTTTAAATTAAATGAATGGTGAGTGTAATTTAAAACATACACTGCACCCGAGAGGTAGTTATCAAACATTTTATACTAAGACAATTAAGGACTAGGCTACATACTGTAATCAAAATACAGCAGGGACTCCTACAATATATGTTCCTACAATGCCAAACATGCTATGGCATACATTCTCTTTCCTGCCTTTAGGTTTGCCAGAATGCAGTAAAACAGTACTCTTATATTATGTGTACTGTACATACAGTATTTGAAAAGATACATAGGACTTACCGATATGTATTGCCAGCCAGTACTAATGCGTACCAGTACTGATTCTTCATCCAGTAAAAAGGCAAATGTTCCCAAGGGAGATGTCTCAGTCATCTGTGTCAAATACAGTAACACCAAAACACTTCAAGATAATCATACAACAATTCATTACTTATCTATAAGTGATACCTAATATATTCATAAATTTCAAACCATTGACAGTTACATAGTAATCATCATTATTATCAATACTGTACCCCATTTCCCCTTTTCCAAGGGGTAGGGGTGCTAATTAGTTAATGCTTTATATCTACAGTTTATTTTTAGCTCTCATTAAAACTTACAACTAAGTTTGAAGATATAATACATGTATACTGTATGTACTGTACAGTATTAGCAATAGTTATTAGAGTGCAGTATGAATAAGGTGAAGAAATAATCTCTAACCCGTAACATAGCAGCCATTGAAGGGAATGTGAGAGCACCACCCATAATGTTACCAGATGAACCAGCTCCTGGTAATCCATCTTTCCCTGGAGCACCGGGAGGACCTGCCATGGGCATATGTTATATAAAGTTTGCTTTTCTCGAGTTGACAACAAACATCCACAGCTGATAATGATAGGATGCATCTGACTGACTCCAATTTATCAGTGGCAAGATTTGATAAAACACCGTTACTGTAGGCTATCCTTTACAATATCAGCTGTGAAAATTTACCATATGTTACAAAAAACTGACGAGTACTGTATAGTGTTGTAGTACAGTATTATAGTCCCTATCAAGAATGGTAAAAAGTGCATACGTATACCAATGTTGCAGTGTAGTACAATATTGAATTCTAGTGCTAAATTCATAAAGACATTAATTGGCAGACCTGACACACACACACATCTGTAATATGATGGGTAATACTGTAATGATTTAGAAGCCTGGTGATTTATATTTGTCTTCAACTATCACCAGTAAAAGACAAGATGTTTACTTGTCTCAGTCAGGGGAAAATTCAATATTCAAAATTATGAATGATTAGTCTGTGTGTTAATAAGAATTATGTAAAGAAGCAGTTACAGCCCTTTGTAGTTGTTTGTGTTTCATATATTTGCCTGTTGGTTCAAGGTAGTGTACTGTGACATGAAACTGTACACTCAGATGCAGAAATCCTGTCTGTTGGCACAATGTTATAATTATACAGTATAAGAATCATAATATAAAATATTTGTGTTGGTGTTCTTTTATTAATGCATTATGAGTATAATGTATGGCAATTATTAATAATAAGAAACTAGTCCCTGAGAGAAAGAGACGGAGGTAGTCGTGGAAAAGACAGGTTCAATTAGTACAGTTAATAAGGGTTGGTGTGGTGTCTGTAAACAACGGTCATTTGTAGAATTTTTTTCTGAAAATCACTCATAGGCCAATCTAAATAAGAGGGGTGCCTCACAAAATGATTTGCAAGAGAGACATGATTATTTTCCAAAAAATGCAGTGCTTTAGATAAGCAAAACAAACCTATACATTGACCTACAGTGCTTCCAAATCACACAATAAAATTGTGAATAAAAGAATATAACACAGCATAAAAAATATTTCTGGCAAAACTCAAGCTGATTCAACATAAATACAACTAAAAAAAATAACTATTCAATTACTAGAAAAATGGAAAACTTGCAAAAACCTATTTGTCAAGAGTAAGTAAACCCATATAATGGTACAACTAAGTTAACCAGTTTATGTATTAAGGTAAGTTTGACTACATATTTAATGTGAATCAATACCTTGTACTACCCCAATATAAAAATAAAAAATATAAAAAGAGAGACGGCACTGTGAATAAAAAAGCCAAAAATCACAAAAAGAGTTACACAACCTCTGTTCCCTCGATGTCCAGTCATTTGTCTTAGCGTATCTATACCACCATAGCCTCCCCCTGTTGGTTAGGAAACGTTTTGAGAGAAATGGGTCATACTAAACATCATACAGGTCAAAATCAGTCTAAGTAGATATTTAAAAAAAGGTAGAATATATTTGTCGACATACAGTAACATTTAATATCAATTTTTACGCAAAATGAATATTGTAATACATGTAATGTTAAAATTTATGTTAAATAATGTAAACAAGACTTAATTGTAGAAGCTGAAAATACTATGACTAAGTTTCTGTTGAAAGTGGTACTGTAAAATAATAATGAAGCAAGGCTTTTCTTTTATGTGTGTACTGTATATAGAGCATGACCACCACCAAGGCTGAGTATCCACTCCCCCAAAAGATCCCTTCTCTCCAAAACTCATGAACAATTACAGGAACAGTTTCCCATTTTTCACCTTTCTTCATAAACACTACAGTATATGAATTTTTGTCCTCACATCTTAGCTTGTGCTCTACTGATTACCTGCTAAATATAATAATTTTTTTCTTGGTGCATATCCTACCTAGCACTGCAATGGATATTCCAGTTAGATAACTAGAGATTAGATCACAGAGGTAATGAAGAAAGATGAGTAGTGATGGGTGCCACAACCTATCAATAGCTTTGCAAACATCAAGGGCAATAACCATAATCTGGAGAAACTCAGACCAGATATGTTTAGGGTATGACAGATGAACAGGAGAAACTATGCTGGTAATCAAAAGGAAGGTTCATTTATCAAGGTGTTTGATGATATTAACATTTGCCATTAATTAAAAGACTTTGTAGACAGTGCAAGTAAAATTGATGGGATGGCTGTCAGTGGTGTCAGAGCAGTCACCTTTCTTTGGGATGGGAAACTGTATTAAGGTAAAATCCTTGTGAAGATAAAATCCTACTAGATTTTACATTGACACTAATAGAAAAAAGAGTTTGCCACCTTGGCAACTGGCACATCATAGGTCTAAGACTTTTGAATTTGCTTTTTAATATGTAATCCAAATCTGTATCATGAGATTTATTTACACAATGTACTCACCTCGGGATCCAAAACCAGTTGCCCCAGGAGGTCCTGGGGAACCTGGTTCTCCAGGGAGACCCTTTCCTGGTCGTCCCTCAAGTCCCCTTGGACCTTGTGGTCCCTCTACAGTCACCCCTGGTGGTCCTGGTGGCCCCTGTTAACATCGAATATTGCCAGACACTCCAGTTTATTTCTACGCATGCAATCAGAGATTCTGGTTGCCTGAAGTATAGTACTTAAAATAAAATAAAATATGAAAGATTTGATACTGAAAGAGAAGACAGTAATGATCTTATTTTACATACTTCCAAATACAGTACAGCTACAGTAATAAACTGGCAGAGTCATGTAACAAATTCCACAATAAACTATCTAGTATGTGTGACAAGAGGTATTGGTATTTTTCTGCTATGAACATTATATGAGAGGGCATGTGACTCTATCTGATGTATTCAGTATTCATACATAGAGATATCCTCCTGGTGCCTCACCTGAGGTCCTGTTGGTCCTGGTGGTCCTGGTACTGGTATGTACATTTGGTTGTCTTCACTTGGAGAAGTGCCTGGAAGTCCTTGAGATCCATGAGGTCCCGGAGGACCGGGTGCTCCTGGGGGTCCTGGGGGTCCTGGGGGCCCTGGAGGACCTTCACGGGCTGGGGTGGCTGTGGAGAGACCCTGGGACACGTCTGAACTGCTGCTGCCCTATTAACAAAGTAATTCAATTATTTATCATTACTATTCATCCATACCTACAACAATAAGGTAAGCATGCCTGTCTATCCATCTGAATTATCTGTGTAGACAAGGTGAGGTACTGTACTGTAATAGTCAAATTTAAACTTTAAGCTCTTGCAAATCAAGACATTGGCTTTAGTATAACCTCAACCCAGACTAACTCACAGAGGCGGTGACTAAAATTATATGAGTATTCATAATTGATACTTTCCATAAGACTATGTTGCAAAACAAAGGAGTACACATGAATGGAGGTTTGAAGAGTATGAAATAGGTTAAGTGGCAGGGGTTGTACTTGGCAGCAAAACATGACGGATGACCTGTTGGGAATCTGTGATTATGATTGTAACTACTATTACTTCATTTCTACCTTCTACTGTTTGGGTTTTGGTTATTGGCTTTATGTTTATTTGACACCTTATTTCTCATTCTAGCAATTTCTGATGCAACATACTGTACATACCTAATATATACATGCAGAAAACATTTTTGCTACTAAAGCACCTTATTCTTAAGATTTGAGTACACCTGCTACATAGGATTATACTCAGTACTTATTCACACATACACTGCCCAAGAAAACCATAAATATATAATACAGGACAAATACTGCAATCAAATCCAATAAGCACATTGAAAGTTGAAGTGAGTAACATCAATAAGACTAATTACTTACCAGGATACCATTGAGAAGTCCTCCCTGGACAGGAGGTCCCGGTGGCCCAGGTAGACCAGGTGAACCCCTGTCACCTTTCTTACCATATCCAGGTGGACCGGGAGGACCAGGCCGGCCAGTCACACCCTGAAGTTAGACAAAGTTATGTCCATGAATACTGCAATCAGATGCTTCAACTCTGCACCATCAAACCTACTCAACAACATCATCAGCAACACCATTATGGCATACTGTACTGTACTTAGGAGGAGACTACTTTGTTGGAAAATTGGTGGGCTACTGATTCCACCAAACCATGCAACAAAACCGATCCCTTATTAGTAACAGTGAGATACAGTAGTCTGTTTCCTAGCATAATTTGGAGGAATAAGTAGCTTTCAAATGATCAACAATACAGTCTCCTCTTAATATATCATCCATATGCAGAATCTGTTATACCTTCCATACAAAAAGCTATCTGTCAAATAAAAGAAAGTGTTTTATGGAATAATAATCATGGTAATTAAATAAAACATTTAGCCAGCTGGTGCTTCATCCTGCCACTGTGACTTTAATACAGTATTTAACTCAAACAGTGAAATAATCAGCTGTTCGTTTACCTTTGCAGTACTGATACTTTTCATAATAGCTATACAGTATATCTTTCCCTAGTCATATCCTAATCTGCAAGACTCAAATAATTTACTGTTCAGCATAATTATGCATCTCTCTAAGGCAATCATATAAGGAATTAAGTTCAATGTGATTTCAAACATACTGTATTCTTACTGGATTCTGATTCACCTCACAATAACACAACAAAATCCTTATAAAGAGATACTGTACATCAAGCCAGTTCATTACTCACCCCCAATGTAATATTCTGCGAAGACATTGAGACAGACATGTAGAGACATATGCATAGTAAATCATCAATGTACAGTACTGTATAATTTTTATATATTTATATACGGTACTGTAGAACAAAATTATGAAATACTGAATATTCTAACTGTTAATTAAGGCTGTAATCAACTTCAAAATTATTTTCAATTTCTAGTAGCACTAATGAGGTCAATGGTAAAAGTGTCATTGTAAGCATAATACAATCAGAAAAGATGTTTTTCTTTTCCTTCATATTATGTGAGAACATTTTAAATCTTTATTGTGCTATTAGCATGATGATGAACGACTATGATTTTCCTTTCAACATGTAGGAATAGATTTTAAATAGTTTTGCACTCTGCTCTCATCCTCCTAACTCTTTCCCTCTCTCCCTAGGGAAAATCCTATTTACATCCATGATCCAAATTTCTAGTAGGTCCTACATGGGCAATCAACGGTCACAGCTTTATTACTGAATAAAACTAATAAAACTTACCGGCCAACCAGGGAGGCCTAAGTCTCCTGTGGGACCCGGGGAGCCTGTGGGACCTCGCCTGCCTCTCTTTCCTCTCCTACCTCGATCACCTTTCTCTCCCTGTAACAGAAATAGTGTTTATAAATTTTCTATATGCTGTAGTGCATAATATAATCTACTGAGCACAGACCTCCTTTCCCATTACTGCATCATCTATACTGTACAATACTAAAGTTGCCTGATGAAAATGTACTGAAAAATGTTATTTCTTTTTAGTTAATCTTGACAAGGAGTATGAGTACACTGTCTGTCATTACCACACGACTGGATAAGAAAATAACTACTGTCCATGTTTCTGTAACATATGCTTGGGTATTATAATTTACCTACAGTGCATTAGGTTTGCAGAAAGTACTGTACAGTATGTCCAATACAGTAGTTAGCAAAATTATTTGGTGTACTGTACTGTATTGCTTTGTAAGAAGGGTAAACTTCACCTACCAGTTATCTAATTAATTCTTAATAAACTGGTAAGTAACTGTGATCTTTATATTCATTGTACAGTATATTGGTCTATAATGATTATTCAGTCCTGTATGTGCTAAGCTGAATTAAAGTAGAACCAGTGAAATTGATAAAAATCTAAGTTTACCACTGGGTCTTTTGTGATGAGGTACAGTATAGAATGGTAGTTCAAGAATCCATCTAATGAGATTTGCCGGTAAAACAATGCCCTACAAGAAAAGACTGGACATTTTATAGTAGGATGGACTGTAGAGCATGTTCTATAATATAATCAAAATAATGTATGAGTGCATAGAATTTTTTATTTTCATTTAATTCAAAACAAATTGATACACATTAAAAAAAAATGACGGCATACATCAGAGAGTAGAAGAACAATGGAAAAGAGCTGCCTGTCTCCAAGATGGGGATTACAGCCATGAAAATGAATATTGTTGCCATGTACTCACTGACCTTGACTACAGTGGCATTGGTCCCATCAGGCATCACCAGAGTTGTAACTTGACCAGGTGAGCCTGGCATCCCTCGGTCACCCTTCTCTCCCAGGGGTCCAGCAGGTCCCACTTCCCCCTTTAAACCATTGCTGCCAGAATCACCATGCTCACCCTACCCAATAAACAGTTGTCAACTAAGATTCTTGACACACCCAAAATATGTACAGTATAATGTAGTTTATAGAATCAATATGTTAATGAGGCTATATGTTGTGTCATCGTTCCTTACACTTATTATATTCGACACAACACAATAACACACATTTCAATGTTAATCACAAGTAATTTTTCTACCAAATTATTATCATTATTCTAATAAGGTTTTTTTACATTACAGTAATACAGTATACTATTTATCGTCGGGGCTGCTCGACCAGACAGCTTGAGAAACTTCAACAACAACTATTTATCGTCATCATTAATATTCCAAATCCCTTTTTCATGAGGTAAGGGACTCTTCCTCCCACCTTTATTCCAGGTATGCCAGGAAGGCCTGCATCTCCCTTATCACCAGGACCACCAGGAGGCCCCATCAGTCCTGGGATTCCCTCTATCCCCTGTGGTCCCCTGGGCCCTGGGGGTCCAGGGGGGCCACCCGGACTTCTTCCTTCCTCTGTTAATGAAAGTGACATCAGAAATACATAAAATAATTTATCATTATGAGTAGAACATGATAACGTACATGTCTCAGAATGCTGAAAATATACTCTCCATTCTCACTATGAAACCAAATGTTTTAAATGTTTGGAGATGTCTATGACTAAATACTCACACAACAATAATAATAATAAATTATACAGGCTCTGTACAATGCAACATCATCCTACACAAAAATGATAGAGGATAAAGTAACTTTGCTTACTTGGATGGAAAGGATGATACAGAAGCACTCCTGAACCTTCCTCAGAGTTCACTAAGTCCTCGTCATCACTCACTGTAGCATCATAAGCATCACACAGGGGAAGAAAAGGAAGAAGGAAACATGTACAGCAGTCTGTTTTGTAGTGGTATTATTAAAATGAAGGAGGAAGATACAGTACCGTACTGTACATTCACTTTTACATCTTCCATCCATAATCTCACTTCAGGAGGAATGTGCTCTGGGACATTATCCTTTCATGCCTAAAAATTGCTTTATTACTGATTTTTTTAAATGAGTACAGTACTTTAGCTATATAAATTAATTTCCCATTCATGGGTTGAAGAAAATGCTAGTTTACAGAAAACTTTACTCTACCAGCATACATACGTACAGTACTGTACCACAAACCTGACACCCCCAGTATAGGTTCCTCCTAACCAAACTTCAACTTCACAATGAAAAGTTGTTGCAGAGTAATCTATCTCTCCTTGTTTTACTAATACCACCATAACTGTCCAGTGAACTGACTAAGGTCTGGTGGTTGATGCAGGAAGGAATTTAAAACTAA
Organism: Petrolisthes manimaculis; assembly: GCA_034508575.1. Classification (NCBI taxonomy): domain Eukaryota; kingdom Metazoa; phylum Arthropoda; class Malacostraca; order Decapoda; family Porcellanidae; genus Petrolisthes; species Petrolisthes manimaculis. The sequence continues at coordinate 28,030 of JAWZYT010004879.1, forward strand.
TCAAGTTCCATTTAAGTTTTCCAGTTATCTAGTACAGTAACTGGTACAATAAAAATATTGAAACATCATAAAAAGAATATGAATATATTGTATACAGTATATGCTGTAATTACAGAAAATACAGGGAATTTGTGTATTTACTTTGAAGACAGATGCAGGAGTTAGGTATGAGTGTATGATCTTTATCCACAAGACTTAACCTGAGGTCACAGAGTGCCCTCAGATGATAAACATTCAACTACAATTTCATCTGAGTAACACATTCCTGGTGTTACTTTAGTTTTGACTGTTAATTACATTTAGTGTCACCAGATGGACATTCTTCATATTATATGCCAATACAGTTCTTTACAAACTGAGTATAGGATAGTCATCTCAACTGAAGTTTGATGCCAACATCTTACTCTTGATAATACTGTACAAAACTTCAGTTCTATTTACTAAACACACAGAATGTTTAACATCTCACATCATATCAACAAGTAAACAACTGTAAAGTAATGTAAAAAATAATGACTGAATAAATATTGTATACTCTAATGTCTTTAAACAGGCAACTGATGACTTAGTATTAGGTCATGTAGAGCCAGAAAAAGGTGATAAAGAGATGTGACAGCAAGCAGGAAGGAAATAAAATGAAGAGGGACAGTTCAAGAACTGAAAGAGAGTGGCTGGTACAGAAGGGGCGCCAAAACCCTTAAAGTATTGTTCACATCACTGCAGGCAATACCCACCTACGGGGTGATGACTTAGTAACCCCAGGAAATTTCAATACCCAAGGAAAATCTTTCTCCTTCAAGAATTGCAAGCCAAAGAATTGATGAGGAAAACAGATAACAAAGTACAAAAGTAACATACAGTACATACAGGCAAATAGTATTACAGTACAGTACAGGTACTGTATAAGTACTGTGTTTACAAGTCATTATTATTCATTACATACATAAATTTTATAGTTTTCAAGCTGTTTTATTGCTTTAACCAATGTAAAGTTGACCAAATAAGTAATGGCTTGACATTTTTTGGCTTCAAAAAGTGGTATTGTATACACACCGTATTGTATTCCAATGTTGGACACTGCTATCAATACCACAAAAAGTGTATAAGTTGCACAAAATATGGGCACTATTTACTTGATCAACAGTTAAAGTAGGGCACAATAAAATAGGTGAGCATGACTTATGCAACATATGCACTGCAGACCATTAGTAACATATACTGTATATATATTACTTACCTCTATTCCAAGGTGTACCACTGCTTGAGTCCCAAATACTGATGCCTCCTCCTGGAAGAGCAAAGCTTCCACTCTTGGTATCTAAAGTGTCCACAAGCTGTAAGATGATGTACAATTATCATTATTATGCTTTACTGGTCCATATAATGCAACTATCCATCTATACATAGCTCTGATACTTCATTCCCTCAAGGAACTCCCCCAGAAGAGTCTCTAGATTCCCCTGTTTTAACACTACTTCCTGTCTCTGTCAAGCCCTTCCCTTCCACTCATGGGTCTCTCCCTCGTGTACTCTTCACCCTGTTCATCCATTGAGCTATCTTAGCATGTTTGCCTCTCCCACCAGGTCCTTCAATTCACTCCTATACACTTTCCTTGTTATCTCTCCCATTTGCATTCTTTCCATGTGTCCAAACCACCTCAATGAATCACGTTTCACTTTCTCAATCACCTCATACTCAACACCTCTCACCCAGACAGTACAGTACAGTATATATATATATATATAACACTCATCTGTCTGTGTGTGTGTCTGTTTATCCGCTATGCACGGCTGCATCGTTTGACCTAGAGTAAAAAGTAATACGCCATTTTGATCGGTGAAGGCTGGTAAGTGTCCTCGGCCACCAAAAAAAAAGTTTTAAACAGTTTTAAAATGACCAATGAGGGGGGGGGGAGTTGATTCTAGTACCCCTGCAGCCCAGGCCGAAGGCTGTTATTTGGCCTTAACCGAAAGATCCCAGGTTCAAATCCCCGGTGAGGGTACAATTAAAATAAACAAAAATGTGTTGACAAATGATACACCATTCTGACCGGTGTACAGTACTCTCGGGAATGTCCTCGGTCTAATTTTAATTTTGGTGGATATGTGTTTCTTGAATTATCAGCTTAAAACAACCAAACATTTATGGCTTTCTCAACATAGACTCTATGGTCTCAAGCCTCAAGGATGCAGGCAGGCCTGGCTTGCATGCCCAGTTTAGGAATGAATTCAAACCACAAAATGTTGAACACCTAAATTTAATACTAAATCTAAGGACAGTGTAAAAAAAGTTTTTAAATTACCAATGGGGGGGGGGGGGGTTCGATCCCAGTACCCCTGCAGCCCAAACCGAAGGCTGTTACCAATTCACCACTCGGGCCTTGCTATTTAATCATGGCTGTTACAATGCCACCTTCTGCTGTAGTTGCGTCATGGATAACTTTTGTGGTTGTAATGCTGGCATGGTTTCTCTGGGGGACCAGCAACCACACCGGATAATGGACTACTTTCACCCTCCTAATAAGTTCACATAAAAATAATTAGAGGAAATTTATTGACAAAACCACATGTAGTATCTTCACCCAGACAACATCGGGTATCGCTGCTAGTCTTTCTATAGGGTCTCTAGTCTTTCATACACGTTTTCATTACTGTACTTTTCCCATCTCACCTCATCAGGCCACAATGCTCCTCTCAAGTAGCTCAGTTCTACTGCACTTATGTTTTTACTGTGGGCAAAATTATACTGTTTTTAAGTCCCCTTTTCATTTCCATACTTAAGTTTCGATCTTTCAAGATTTTCACTAAAAATCACTATGACCTTCTACTAATTGGCACACCTCTTACAGCACATAAGAAAAACTGTACAATTTTTATCCATCTACATTTTCCTAAACAACCAGGGTTAAATCAAGGTTAAGAAATATTTCACAAAACTTAAACTTTCAAATCCAAGAAAATGATTATTTACTGTTTATTTAAGTACAGTACTATAGTTGTCTCACCTGCTTGATAATATCATTGCGGTCTTTATCAGTAAGAATGCCAGGTGGTCCAGGGGGACCTGGAAATCCTTTCCCTTTGTCACCTTTGTCACCTAAAATGTGAAAATAATGCAATTATGCTCTATTAACATATTTGTTATGACATCCTCATGTGCATTCAGTACAATTCTGTACAGTATCTGCATTTTAGGATATTGCAATGTGTGAAAGTTTGTTAGCAAATGAGAAATATAATTGGGCCCCAGTACACTGTATAACAGAAAATTTAGTGGATATAGCAATACTGTACAGTATACAGTACTATTCATTGAAAGAAATTATTTTATGGAAACATACACCTTATCAGAAAAAGTGGACTTAGGTGGATGGACAATCCCAATTTTAGGAGTTGGACCTATGGTTAGCTCTCATAAGCACACTCATTTGAACATTAATAACCCTGCAACATAAAGAACAATGTTATATATTCATAGTAAAGTGCAAAACTTAATAAAGAACATTGAATGCAGAAATTGTACAAGGAAGAGGAGGGATTCCACGGCTGTGAGTGATGTTACTGACGGCCAGCGATTGGTGGTCCTTTCTCATCCTCTTCCTTATTACGGATATCCACTGACATTGACCTACAACACCTTACAGCACCCATGCACCTCATCCACCATCACCACACTGTCACAATCACCACACGTACTGTCACAATCACCACACACTGTTATCATCACCACCACACTTTATTACCATCACCACACTCTATTACAGGATCACCACCACACTTCAGTATCACCACCACCAGCTTCACTTGATTAAACCAAAGTGTGCAGGCTGAATTGGAGATCACTCCAGATTTCAACTATTGTGTGTGGTGGGTGGCAAAGTGTGGTTTAATTTGTTTAAATTGGTATTTATTACATGAATATTTTGCTGCTCAATAAAATCAGATTTGCTTAGTTTGAGCACACTTAGTTGGGATCCCAACAATATTTTCTACTAAAGCTAAAGTAATGTACAGTACCAATTTTTTTACAATAATGCAAATGTAATCACTGTACAGTACCTCTAACAAAGCAAAGATGTGGGTCAGTTTAAAATACAAAACTTACCTTTCTCTCCTTTGGGACCTGGAACAGTGGGGAAGCCAGGTGATCCTGACACACCACTCAAACCAGGAACTCCAGGCTCACCCTTGGGTCCTGGTGGTCCTGATGGCCCTCTAAGGCCCTGTATGCAAAAGAAGGAGCAACTTCATATATCAAATTAATAGAATGTTGAGCTGCAGCAGAGTTTTCAAAGAGATATGGTAATAATTTGTATTATATTTTAACAGAATTAAGTTAACTACACAATAATACATACATGGTATCAAGCAAAAACATAAGCCGTTACAGAAGTGGAACATTATACAGTATTGCAAATAGATTTATTTACTGTAAACCTGTACAGTAAATCATTATCAACATGCGTGACTAATTTTGTGTATATTTATAAACAATAATAAGGAGTACCTGTACATGTATTACAAAAATGCAGTAAATTTATTCATGCATTCATAAACAAAGCATACATAAATACATGGTACAAGTAACAAGTACAGTATATACAAAAGCACATTGCTGTCATGCAGTTGAAAAAATACTGCATGATGGCAGGTTTCTTTTTCAGCAAGCTAACAGAGATTACAGTCAGGGACTAAAGTTCTCCTGTTGTTTTCTGAGCTATGTAGAAGAAACCTGGTTTTGTCCCTCGTATATTCTGAGCTTTTTGTAGTTACCAGGAGATAATAAGAAAGTGTATATATAATATTAGGAGAACTTTAGTACATGTCTGTACTCATAAACACAATATCGACCCTGGCTCACCCTGTCCCCTTTCTCCCCGTCCCTGCCGGGGAAGCCCCTTTCCCCCTTGTTGCCAGGGTAGCCTCTAGGGCCCCTCACCCCTGTTGCACCCTGTTCCCCCTTTTCCCCTGGGGTCCCTGGGGTACCTGGCCTAGCTGGGGCCATTGACATCCCGTTCTCAACCTGTGGGAGGGGCCGATGGAGAGAGAGAGTGGATGCATGAAGTGAACGGGCAGGAAGGGAAGGGGAGGAGGCGGATCATCAAATATGTGTGGGATAAATTTTGATGAATGTACAGTACATTTTTATCAGTGTTTTAGGTAATCATAAAATTATCACAGCATAAGTAGCTACCTGTATAGTATTTTACAGAGATTTATGCAAAACAAAGTACAGTACAGTAATCACTTAATACTGTAAATAGTAAGCTAATGGTTGACTGAAGTACATTCCCAGAAGAGTATTTGCTGCCCATTCCAACCTAACTGACACTGTACACAATATACAATAGTGCTCTTTGTTACAAGATAACACACAAGAACTAATAAGAAATCTTTTTTACCTTGAACATTGTTCGGGGTTTCCAATTTGGCTGCATTGAAAGAAAAGGAATTATGTGGTTGGGGAAGAGTGCCTTCTGGTTAAGGTACAAACAGGGATTCAAAATAACCCAAACAATAATTAACAGCCAAGGTACAGTCACAATGCAGTTTGTGCACAATACAAAAGGTCAGCTTAATCACTCCTGAGGTAAAGAGAACTTGTTTCTTTTTCCTGAGCAACAGATAGGTGCTGCAGAAATACTAGCAGGGCTTGTGCTCCAGAACCAAGTATGGATGATGAAAAATAAATCAAAGCAATACTCCTTCACCAATAAAGTAAATAAACTGACTTATTGGTACAACAACAAACTTTTAACTGTGACCATACAACTAAATAAAGATACAATTTTGGAAATAAATGTGTTCATAATTAATACAAAGGTTTGTGCTGATTTTTTCATACCAGTTGCATGATTAATAACAGAAGAACTGCAGAAACAAATTTATTAATTACATTCTTCCTACTTAGAGGGCAATAATTTCTTGATGAAAATGTTGCACACCATCAGAACAAATGCAAACTAAATAAAGAAGCATAATATAGTATTACTGTATCAGGAATAGTTGTCATCCAAGTAACGACTAATCAGTTTTGTTAAAATCTTGCCCTATCTTGGATTACCGGTACATATCAAAGGATAGAATGTGACCATTATAGATAAGCAGTAAAGTACAATATTGTACTGCACAAAGTTCTGGAGTTTATGGTGTGACTATTGCTGCTTTTTTAGTTGATACTTGGATACTTGGCTGTATACCAATACACCTTACCTCCCAGTCAACAAAGAAGGATTGACTTAATGCATTTTTGTACTGCAAGCACCCTGACCAGGCACTCTAACCCATTACACCAGGAGGTATCAAATCTTTGTTGAGGCGAGTTAAATAGTAGAGTGCCACATTCATTGTACAGTATAAACAATTTGTCAATATTGGTGACTCCTGTTCCCATCTGAGAACTCTTCAACACAGTTATTTTATACTGGTATTTACATGTATGTACTCATTTTCTCTTACAAATACCAGATAGACACTCCACCCTTTAACTCCATCAGCATGGATACTTCACTTGAATTAATTTTCTCTGGGTAATGCCAGAAAAGTTTACTAACTACAGGGAAGCTCTTGGATCTAGGAGTTAAGATAATCTCAATTAATCCCCTCAGCATGGTGACTCCACTTTAGTTAATTGACTCTGGCCAACACCAGTTATATTTTCCAAACTGGAGCTCCTACACCAAAGGGGTTAATATCTGCTTAATTATTCAATAAAGTTCATGTAACTAATACTAAATATTTGCATACAGTACAGTACTGATATTCTACTAGTCCTAATACTGACAGTCTAAAATAACTTATAAAATATCATTTAAAATGTTCATTCAAAACAATATTTAAATATTTTCACATGCAAATGGAAAACTTAGTTTTTTTCTTCATATGATGATTTTCATTCTATAGTTAGCAGTTAACTTATTTCAACAGTAATGCCAATCACTTGTGATAGATTTTGCCTGCATACTAGAGCATATTGTGGACTCAAAAATGCTAGTGCAGTATGTTTATATATCAGACCACTTGTTACTCAAGATAATGTGTGTCACTTCACTATGATTTTATAAAATTTGCAGAAAAATCATATAAGCATTGTTGGTAATATGGGTTGCACTCAAGGAAAAAGCTTGATGAAGAATAAGCGTAAAATAATTACAGTACTGTATGTCTGAGCACAGTAGTCAAGTACTATTCCGGAATAACTCACCTTGTCAATTTCTTAATGTATCAAAACACACAGCTCAATAAAGTAGACCTACATTAAAACATGCTCAAACAGATTCCTTTCATTTCCCTCTCTCCCATAGAAACCTAACATAGGATTAGAATCAGCATAACATGATTGAAGTTACATGTACTTATAAGTGCTTAGAAGTGTAATCCTGTTTGAAAAGCAAACTTCTACTTTCACTCAGCAAGTTATGAGTTATGACATTGCAATTCTTTCGAATATGCAGTTCTGTACTGTACTGTCATGTTCTGTAAGAGACCAGTAAAATTCCTATTATCCTACTAATCTAAACTAACTGTTCAGACTTGATTGTCCTATCTGTTCATCAATGGTAATGAAGCACTTTCCAGTAAACCTGTACCAACCAGCCCATCCAAAGGGTGAGAGGCATGAAAGGCTTCTATTTATCATAAGAAAACACTATAGTTTCCTGAAAAAATATTTACAAATACTTGCATAAAACAGTATGACTAGAGAGCTGGGTACACAATGGTTTAACTCTGGTATACTGTACAGGGACAAGGTGACAAGATGTGTGTTGTCAACCGGAATAACACATGATGACTGAGGATTACCTTCAATACTTGTGAACTTACATCAAACCCTGAATTTCCCCAGCCTGGCTGTCCTGGTGGTCCCTGGGGCCCAGCTGGCCCTGGAGTCCCTGGAACTCCATCCACTCCAGCCTCTCCTTTGGCCCCTTGCACTCCTTCATGACCTATATGGGGAGAAAAAATTCTGTCACAACACTGTACTGTACTTGTACACTATACACTCCTTCAGTAAAAATAAGTAAATTCCTTTGTATGGTATGTTGACAATAAAATATTCTTGCAGTTTTAGTGTGTCAATTGAAACATGGTTAAATATCGGAAGAAATGGCTGAAAGATTACTGAACTGCATTCTAAACTTATATCTCAACCACATGAGCATATCACTTTTTATTAATAATTTTCAGTGAAATTTTCTTGAGAAAAGATATTCTATCACATGAAAGGTAAACTAAGACTTTGGGCTGTGTGGTGGTACTGTATAAGTTAGGAGTTATTAAGATTAACATTTCTTTAACCCAGTAGTGTTGAAGAAATGTATTCCCATGATAAGGGAGATTTGAGTATGCTGTACTGTACTTGTCTCCCATGCTAAATTCTCAATGTACGTATAAAGTTAAAGTTGTAGGGTTTTAGTTCTGGTATCTATCTGTGATGAGACACTCTCCCGAACATCAGCCAGGCAAGCCCAACTCCCCACCATGGTGCTTGGCCATGGCAGTAACCCCCCAGTAAACAGTATTAATCATACATTACCATGGACATATTACATCTAATTATGTACAGTTGCCCACACATGAATCTGGTACGCCTCGCTACTTGTGAAATACGTACAACAGGAAGGAAAGTGAGCAAAAGTTATACTGTAGTTTGTTGACAAGCAGACAGTAATAATATTTTACTGTCTGCCTGTCAACAAACTACATCTTTTTTAACTTTCCTTTCTTTTGTAGCCACTTCATAAGTAACGAGCCATACCAGCTTCATGTGTGGACAACTGTACATTATATTGTGGTGGCTCGAATCATCTACCCACCACAATATGCTTAACATGATAATTCCCTGGCTGGCAATGTATGGCAATTGCCTGACAGCAGAGCTACTAATGTGTGGTAAGTTGGATACCATATAATATTATATGTCAAGACAAGATTACATGTACAACTAACTGTACAGTCTGCAAAATAAGTTTTGAAACCACCCATATTGCTAGTGCTATGTAAGGTTGGTAAGCCTATCCCACTGGCGATTTTACTTATTGTATAATACTACTGTTATGATATGTATTATGAATAGGTGTATTATTGGTGTACAGTATATTGGTGTATAATAGGTGTATTATTGTCTCTGTACAGGGACACTCAGGCTGACTTAGCAGGCGTACCAACCATACCTTGATAAAAATTCTAAAATTAATGAAGGGGTGGTGCCAAAACTTTTTTTGCAGAGTGTACATCACATACTGTACCTGATCTGCCTGGGTGTCCTCGCTCTCCCTTTTCTCCCTGTTCCCCTTTAGGGCCCCTTTCTCCTGTACGGCCAGGTTGTCCTGGTACCCCATGGGATCCTGGCAATCCATCACGACCAGGTTTCCCTTCTGGTCCAGGTAATCCATGTGGAATCTATGCAATTATAAAGATATGTTACTGACATGTACTGTGGTTCAGAGGTCCCAATAACATAACCATTCATTTTTTGATGATTTTTCAGTTGAGTTATATGACTTATCAATTCAGATGGTAATGTGGTTATTGCAACATTACACTCACAAATGGAGGTTATGCTTTGCCTCATTTCAATTCTGTCATACAACCATCCATATATATTCTGAACAGTTGATAACACAACACTGTCTTACCTCAACCCAACATTGATAATATAGCTCTTTCTTTTATCACCATTCACTTGTATGATCTACCTCATTATGAAGTATTCTAGCCTTTTCCAGCATGTGTTTATCCACACCATAGATCATAAAAACATCCCTCAAAGCCCTTCCATCAACCCAGCCATATGCATTATCCAAGTCCATGAATGAATTTACATACTGTACTCATATACAACTTCCTACCTCTCCTTTGATATCTTATGAATGTTTGGATTGCAAAGATAAATCCACATACTGTAATTATCATCTCAAGTGTATGAACCATGAGGCATATGTATGACTGTATATCATACCTCCATGATTTGAACCAGCTCTATCAAAGTTGTGAGGTTAAGGGACCCTGTAATGAACAGTACTGTAGTCAGAAAATTGGAGGTAAATGAATCCTTCAAATATTGCCCTGAAACACCACCTATATGGACGAAACATGTTTTGTTGTCTGGTCAGGAGGAATCAGAAGCTTCCAATTTCCATACAAGATCACAGGTTCCTTAAGTTAAGTTTGGTACTGGCTTTACAGTGAACACTATTGGCTTGGTTAGGCTAATTACTGTAGTTATGATAATAATACTGACTAAGAGTATATGAGAGTCACCTGAGCGAGGACGGAAGCTACCAGTTGTGTCTCATTGCAGAGGCACGAACCCAGGAAATCCACTCCGGGCCTTCGTCGCCTCCCACCACCCAGGAAGATGTCTGGTTCAGGCTGCCACCGAGGCCAATGGAGAGATAGTCAGGGGAGGAGTGAGAATTTATGGTCAGATTGTATATTAATTAAAATATTAATTTTCTTGGTATTATCACAGAAGTACTGTGTTCTTGGCTGGGCACGAGCAGTGTTACCACATCCAGCTAGGTTACAGGAATTTGCCCGTGGTCACTTTATGATAGTTTACACGAGTTATTTCCCGGTAGTTTGCCCAGGTTAGGTCCTGATAGTCTGCTGTGGTCTAGGTTAGGTTAGGTCAGGTTAGGTTAGGTTAGGTTAGGTCAGGTTAGGTTAGGTCAGGTCAGGTAAGGTCAGACAAATATCAAAATTATGTTTGTAAAACAGGACATATCTAAAAAATGGGGAATCTCCGAGAGAAACATCATACAGTAGATGAAAAGTGCCTTAGAATGGTCCAAAATAGTGGGTAATGATACAAAAATATACAATATAGTGAACTCAGTACACCCACATTTGTAAATTTACCATTTTTCTCCCCTGATATTGTAATTTTGTGTTGTTGAAAGTGTTTGGGTTTTTGTTCCTTTGGTCCCGTTTCTTGGCATACTTTAGAGGAATCAATGGGCTTCTTCATACATAAAATAAATTACCCCATCCTTCAAGAAATTGATTGATTGATTGATGGATATTAGGTGCAGCAACAACCTTCAATAAATGCTCTTCAAGTGAGGCAACATGACTTTTGCCGCTGACTGTACACTACAGTATACTCACGCCAAGGATGTCATCTCCAGCGTCTGGCCAACTTTTAGCCGGTGATCCAGGTAGGCCAGGTGGACCAGGGGGACCGGGGGGACCAGTTATAGACTCCCCTGGACGACCCTACCGATATAATGGAAATGTAAGGCCTACACAAATAAGGTCAACTTCCTGCACGCACACACACACAATAAGGGCTAATATGCCATTCAGCTGAGTTTAAATAATATGAAAAGACCAATACAGCAGTACAGATTAAATTAACATTCGTAGTTGTAATAGTTTTCCTGCATAACGCGTCTAGAACAGATGAGCCCTCTTTACACACACACACACACACCAATAAGGGCTAAAAGTAAAGTTTAAATAGTATGAAAAGATCAATACAGTACAAAGTAATAAATGTTAATTGTTGAACAGTAAATAATTTTCCTGCATAGGCCTAACTCGTCTAGAACCAGATGGGCCATAATGTGACCGGAACAGGGAGAAAAATTAAGGTTGCACATATTACTGAGAGCCATATTCAAGAACATTCATGAGGTATATACCATGGAGGTATAATCTAAGATTATACCTCCATGGTATATACGGTGGCGTGGTACCTGTACGACGGTTCCATAGCATATTCTTTTGCATAATATTTGGATAGTGTCACTGGAAAGTGTACCAATCCTTATAGGAGATGTAGAGTGTTTTTTTCTGAGTACAAGACTCTTCGGAGAATGTTTTATGTGCATTGTTTCAGTTTAACCTAACTTAGATAGCTGGGTCTAATTACAAAGATCAAATGCATCAGTGCAAATTATATTACTCAAATAGTGCATTTTCTGACACACTACAGCAGCTACTTCCTCACGAAATGTTGTGTTTTATTTAGAAAATAAGGAAAAAAGTTATTCATCCCAACAATCTTTCACCACCGCAACGCACCCAGTGACGTCACGAGGGTGAGCGGTGGGCGGAGCTTATCACCAGACGTGCGCAAGAGCCTACCTGTAGAGTTTTTATACCATGGTATGTACTGTACAGCCATGACAGATAGTGGAGAGTAACTGAACAGAGTTCGAACAAGTGAATTTTACAAACCATTCTCAACGATGATTCTGAGAGGTTTAGAAGACTCACTTTTTCGAACTCTGTTCAGTTAGTTACTCTCCTACACTCCTTGGACTCTGGTCAAGCACTATCAGCCATGGCTGTACGTCGATCATTTAAGGGAGGAAGGAATCTCTTGTTGATGAATCAGAGGGCTATTGATTCCTCCAAACTATGCCAGGAAACAGACGACCCCAGTGTTACTAATAGGGGGGTCTGTTTCGTGGCATAATTTGGAGGAATCACTATAGCCCATCCATCACTTTACCAACAACAGATTTTTCTCTTAAGTTGTAAAAGAAATATACTGTATAATTATGAAGCAACTCTTTAACCCATTCATGTTCACGGGGTAATAACATAGCAAGGAATATATTGTAATCGTCTGGTGTTAGCTAAAAAGAAAATGGTCATCAGATCGAGTATATATATAAAGCCATATTTAAGACTAGTATGAAATTGAATATAGTCGTCTGGTGTTAGTTAAAAATAAACAAAATGATCATTAGTAGTATATAAGCAACATTAAAGAGTAGTATGAAATTGAATATATTCCTCTGATGTTAGCTAAAAATAAACAAGCTGGTCATCAGGTATATTATATAAGCACCATTTAAGAGTAGTAAAATAACGTGGAGGTGTAGCCTACTTACCTTAGGACCTCGGACTCCCTTCTCTCCCCTCTCACCCTTCATCCCACGAAAGTTGAAGCTTTCTGTCGTCACCAAAGAGGAAGCAGTAAGTGTTAAACAAAGGGGTGGGGGGGGTAAATATCTCCACACGGAGTAACATCTACATGAAACAAATGCTACAGAAATTAAACTACTGTACGTATGAAATAATCATACTTTTAAGAGGAACAATTTCTAAAAGCTATTAATTTGATAAGAATTTCCCTTTACTGGGAATAAACTCCAAAAGGACTAAAATATATTATAAGGATTAAATTCGACAAGGATGAAAATCTACTGGGATTATATACACGGGTAATTATATATTTCATGAGAAGTGGAGCATATAATATTATGCATCTTACCATACACTTAACTCAAACCCAGTCGTGGCTTGTCGTCTTAGTTAAACCCAATATGTATTAGTAAAAATAACATAATTAAAATAAGATTATTTTTAACATTTAGATTATCGTAAGCATTAGTGTATTGTGCAAAGTAAGATTGTGCAAAGTGTGTGCAAAGTCCGATTATGTGTGATTCGGTGGAGTGGTCACCTATATACTGTTTAACTCTACTAGATGTTATAAATTATGTGAAAAGTGATATGGTGGAATGGCGAAGATGATTAATTTTACAGTTTATCAAAAGGGGTTTATTGAGCGAGATGAATGAGTGTGAACAGATGCAAAAGTGAGATGTCGCGAAAACGAGGTTCCAGTATTTCTTGACTGTAGAGACGACACAACCATTCATACAAGGAATCAAACCCTACAAGCAACAACAAAATGAACAAATCCTGAAGGAACTAAACTTTACACGGAAAAGACTTGGGATGGTATGAATAAACTACTGTTTTGAATACGGCATTTCCACACTCAATTTGTATTGGAAAATAATATGAATTGAGCAAGGAATTTCCAGGAAGAAATAATTTAATAATTCGACCCTTGAGTTGGAGCCCCAAAATGAATATATGTTAACTATTTAAGTCCAAATGCATTCACACCTTAATTAAGGACCTTGTGATGTAGTCAGAAAATTGGAGGTAAACGAGTCCTTCAAATATTGCCACGAAACACCTCTTAGGCTTATATGGAAGAATCGTGTTTCGTGGCATAGTCAGGAGGAATCGGAAGACTCCAATTCCCATACACGAACACAGGGTCCTTATGTCATTTTCACTGAGAAGGCAAAGTTAACATGAATCTGCTAAGCCTTAATAGTAAGTAGGCTATTGTAGTACAATATGAAAGGCATGTACAGTTACAATTCACCCATTATTTTCCACCACTACCACCAGGCCTGCCTAACAATAATTAAGCACATAACTTTTTCTTTTAAGTTCTGGAGAGCAAAACCAGACCCAATTTCGAACAACAGTAACTATAGACTATATGCCCCTATGGTAATGTAGGCTACTTGTTTGAAAAGTCACACTAGGCTACTTATTATTCCCACCTTGAAACAAATGAAAAGAGAGAGAGAGAGAGAGAGAGAGAGAGAGAGAGAGAGAGAGAGAGAGAGAGAGAGAGAGAGAGAGAGAGAGAGAGAGAGAGAGAGAAAGAAGACAAGTAAATATCTGGAATAAATCATTGCTGTTTTGACCACTAAACAAACAGCGTCCAGTTAGTCCTACGGGATACATATATTATACATACGTGTTCCTGTTCAAACCTTAATTGAATCAAGCTATAATCCCATGTAGTCTATTTCGCCCATGTCTTTGTCCCTTGAATGATCACTTTTGACATTTGTTTCTTCTTTTTATTTGTAGTGGATGAATTGAAGTTTACGTATAGGTCTCCAAATAATTAAAGAGAGAGAGAGAGAGAGAGAGAGAGAGAGAGAGAGAGAGAGAGAGAGAGAGAGAGAGAGAGAGAGAGAGAGAGAGAGAGAGACCCTACTCGTATTCTTAGGTAACCTTTCTTCTGCTGGCATAGTTTGGAGGAATCTGTAGCACTCCAAAGCGCTACAGATTCCTCCAAACTATATCAGGAAACAGACAGAACCCCTCCTTGTGGAATTATACAGGGAATGTGTTTTATAGCTGAGTTTGGAGGCCTACATTAACTACAAACTGACCACAACAGATTGTTTCCCTTAAGGAGATTGTCTAGTTGGTAAATAGGAAGGTTAATATTTTCTCCTAACTATGCCAGAAAACAGACGCCCTCAACCCTGTGATGTAGCAAGAAAGTTGGAGGTATGCGAGTCCTTCATATATTGCCACGAAACACCCCTTATATGGAAGGAGGTTGTTTCGTGGCATAGTCAGGAGGTCAGAAGCCTTCAATTCCCATACATGATCAGAGGGTCCTTAAAGAGGTAAATAGCACATTGGTTTGGGTATTAAATCTGGAGCATGTGATTCCTCCAAACTATTCCAGGAAACAGGATACCATTATTTTTCTTCATACAGGTCTATTTCCTGGCACACTTTGGAGGAATCAGGTCAGGGGATACATTAATTTACCTGACTAAGACTGCATGGAAAAATACAGGGTCCAGATAATACGTATTTTTTAGACCCTGAGGTCATAAGCTACGGTATGTCTCGTAGTGAGGTTACGTACTGTATTAAATTAGCCACAAGAATTCGTACACACGCTGTTGTTGTTTTCGAGGGTTTACACCATATAGGAAATGTAAGACTACGGTACGTAACTGCAACACAACCATATTATTAGGTTTGCTATTTTATAATCACAGAGTCACTTGGTAGACCATTCATTGCAATACTTCCTGAATAATAAATCACATCTCTTTCCATAATATCATAGCCTGTACTGTAAGAATTCCTGTGGCCAATCGTACAAGTTGTCCCTATTATATACCCATCCACTCAAGGTTAGGACTGTTAGGTTAGATAAGTATAAAACCAGGAAGGTCAGTATATGATGGAATGACATAACGCTACTCATCCCCTCCATCCAACCCGGTAACTCAATTCCTTAAAGGACCCAGTGATCGTGTATGATAATAATTGGAGGCTTCTGATTCCCCCTGACTATACCATGAAACAAGCTCCTTCCCCATAGATAGTGTTTCGTGGCAGTGTTTGAAGGACTCATTTACCTCCAATTTTCTGACTACATCATGCACAGGGTCCCTTAAGTTGTTGAGGGCCCTTGTGCCAATTGCTCTCGTTGTTCTGCTCGTCACTTTCACTCGATGATAATTTAATTTCTGAGGACACTTGGGACATAACCTCCATATACGATTGATAGGCATTCAATTTAGACCATTTGAAACAACCAGCATTTTTAATTCATATTTGCTCTAATTGATATCATACTTCTTCACACTAGGCTAATAGCAGCAACTATCTGTAAATCTTGACAACTATTAATGTGAAGAGGATTGATAATTAGAGCAAATGTTGAATGAAACTGAATGGAATGAAACTGAATGTGGAATGAAACTGAACACAAGTAAGCACCCTCAACTCATGATGGTTAATAAAGGATCCTCACTTAAGGGGGTGCGGGAGTAGGGGGACAGGCTTTGGGGGGGGGTTGGGGGGGGTGCAGGAGTAGGGAGACAGGACTGGGGGAGTTTTGGGATGTTAGGGGGGTGCAGGAATAAGAGGACAGGCTTTCTACCCACCCCCAAGCCTGTCCCCCTATTCCTGCACCCCCCAAACCCCCCCAAGCCTGTCCCCCTATTCCCACACCCCCTTAATTAAGGAGGTGTGGTACAGTGCTGCTGCAGGTAAATATGTATCAATTGATTCTCCAACCTATTCTAAGCAACAGGACGTACACCATTATTTTAGCTAATCTGGTCCTGTTTCCTGGCATACAATGGAGGAATCAAGGCACCCCAATCTATTAAAAGTGTAGACCTACTGTTTCCTTAACTACGATCCTTTTAAATATAAGAATTTTTGAGAGTACTAATGAGAGACATATTGTACCCACTCCATACACTGTTGCCGCATGACGCAGAAAACGCATCCACATAATTATAATAACAATGAACAAGTTATGGTCGTCAACGTAAATAAACAAAGAGCCTTAATCATCCCCAGTTCCACAAAAAGGTGATGGTGTGTATAATGATGTGGGAGTGGAGGTGATGGGGTTCTTGTGTGTCTCTTTACAATGACGTCATGTGGTTACTATAAAAACAAATGGCACATCCTCAACGCACCACAAGTCGTCCTTCAGGATAATGTGGCGGGGTTTCAAAAGTAGGTAAAGCGCATAATATAAATAAAATTAAAAGCCTTCAGTCGGAGATTATTGTTACTGCTAACACTGATGGGATAAATGTATTACATCTTCTCAAATAGTATAATTATAGATTCTTACGATGACCTACTATGTGTAAAGTGGTGTAGAAGACGGACATAAATGTGCTTTAGAAGGGGAAAAGTGGAATGAAAAGAAAACTGGTGAAGGAAAGAGAAAGAAAGCGTTCCCTGTCCACTTAAAGGGTGACGGTAGAAATGATTATATTTTATACACACGATTACATTTTAAACCTCAAGACCCAAAAAAGCAAAATTAATCAAGAGTAAAGATGCATATGGACTTGATGTACTGTTTGTTCAGCTTTATGAAAAATGACCCACTCTCTTGCAATCCATAACCAGCGTCATGTTTAGTTAGTACCCAAATATGTGGAACCACTTATAGATATTATTTCTAGATGGCAGTGTTTATGAATCAACCATTCAGACATTAATTCCTAGATCGTAGTGTTTGTGAACTAACCATCGACAATTTCGTTCCCCAGTAGGTATCCGGCACCAAACTCGCCGTTGGTAGGCTGGCGTTCGGTAGGAAGAGGCAGGAGAGGGGTCGGGGCGGGGGCATAGCGGATCTTGGGAGTGGAAGTGGGAGTGGGAGTGGGAGGTGTAGTGGAGGTGGTGGTGGTGAGTGATGGTGGTGTTGTTGTTGTTGTGGTGGTGGTGGTGGAGGGTATGTCGGTGGTGAGGGTGGGTGGGTCTGGTAATGGGTTGTTGTGGTAATCGTAGTATTCCTCTTCGTTTGGGACAAAGTCGATGTCCCAGGAGGTCGAGTCTTCGTCGTCCCCTGAGCCTTGTGTGTCGGGCTCTGGGTCATCGTCCCCACCTTCGTCGTCGTCGTCAACTTCAAGTGTAGGTAGATGGTCCAAGTAATTGCCGTCCTCGTAACTGTAGTTGTCATAGAAATACTCGTAGTCGTGTTTGGAACAGTCTTGGTTGAACCCTTGAGGAAAGATAACCTCCCCATCCCTGTATTTGAGACATGGTTCCTGGTGGCTATATGGCAGCTGGTTGCAGTTGAAGGTGTCATCGGGCCAAGTCAGGTAATTTCTGGTCATGACTGGGAGACATTGGTCCACAGCGGCTTCGCAGACCTCACGGCACGGTGGCAGAGGCTTGTCGACGCCAGCCCTGCATGGAGGAGCCAACAGAGAACACACCACAAAGCGGAACTCTTTGCTGCAGTCGATGGTGTGTAGCTGATGCCAGAACTTAGCAGCCATAGGTTCTGCCTGGCGTGGTCCCTGCCCCAGTGTGTTAGGGTACAGGGCAGCCTTCCACTCCACTTGGCTGCATGCATACACGCCCACGTCCTCACAGTGGTCCGTCCTGCAGTCTGACCCACACATATTTCTTTACTCATTTGGTGCCGACATGTGGCCAATGAGACAGTAATATTACGCGGCAATGTACTTTAGCCAACATCGCGTCCGTAGACAAATGTCGAAGAACATGTGGACAAATATGGTGTAATGCCAAAGTAATGCTGAGTTACATGACACCAGCATAAATAATAATCAAAGATGTTAAACCATAATCAAAGTTCACATTTCGATGTCTTCAAAATGTCTGTGAAAGTTTGTCCACTGACACGATATTAACAGAAGTTTATGCTCGTGTAATAATCCATTTTTTAATAATTAAACATAAAGTCCTAAAGATTAAACAATGGGCACTTTACCAGAGAGTAAACTAATAATTCTTATATTTGCTGCTTTCACCTTTTGTTGTATGCAAAACAAAGTTGCTCATTGACAGTAATTATTTAATGTAAACAATAACTATGAACAGCATGTTACACAAAACCATAAAAAGAAAACAATTAAAAAGCAATGAAGTGTAAGTTACATGTATCATTAAAGTAAACAAATATGATTTACATGTTAATTATAGCTAATAGATACCTGCGCAAAATGAAGACCTATTCTACAAGGGTTTAGTTCAAGCTTCTCATAACACTACTATTACAAGCCCTATAATATCAACTTGTTATATAGACACTTGGACCACGTGTTTGAAGGAAACGGAACACATACAGACACACGGCATCAAAATATTATCAATAATGTTTGGTGTATCACTTTCTTGGTTCACATACACGTCAGTACAAACAACTACAAATGATCATAACTTGGAAAAATCATCAGTATTACCAGAGTTTAATTAAAGAGACCCTGTGATGTAGTCAGAAAATTGGAGGTAAAATGAGTTCTTCAAATACAGCCACGAAACACCAACCTATATGGAAAGGAGCGTGTTTCGTGGCATAGTCAGGAGCAATCAGAAGCCTCCAATTTCCATACACCATCACATAAGTCCTTAAATAAACAAATAATTCTAAGAGGCTTTGTACAGATGGATGTGATTAATTATTCACAGGTGGCGTCTTGCAATGGCCAATTCTCCATATTCGAATCAACTGCTCCGTGTCCTTCAACAAACGCGGCCCCTGACACGAATTGTTAGATCATCTTGGGAGGGTGAGGTTTTGGTGAGGAGGTGTTACACGTGTTGGATGTGACAAGGTTAAAGGAAGGTGTTATAACTGTGTTGGATGGGACAGGATGGGAGGTGTTACACGTGTTGGATGTGACAAGGTTAAGGAAGGTGTTATAACTGTGTTGGATGGGACAGGATGGGAGGTGTTACACGTGTTGGATGTGACAAGGTTAAGGAAGGTGTTATAACTGTGTTGGATGGGACAGGATGGGAGGTGTTACACGTGTTGGATGTGACAAGGTTAAGGAAGATGTTATAACTGTGTTGGATGGGACAGGATGGGAGGTGTTACACGTGTTGGATGTGACAAGGTTAAGGAAGGTGTTATAACTGTGTTGGATGGGACAGAATGGGAGGTGTTACACGTGTTGGATGTGACAAGGTTAAGGAAGGTGTTATAACTGTGTTGGATGGGACAGGATGGGAGGTGTTACACGTGTTGGATGTGACAAGGTTAAGGAAGATGTTATAACTGTGTTGGATGGGACAGGATGAGAGGTGTTACACGTGTTGGATGTGACAAGGTTAAGGAAGGTGTTATAACTGTGTTGGATGGGACAGGATGGGAGGTGTTACACGTGTTGGATGTGACAAGGTTAAGGAAGGTGTTATAACTGTGTTGGATGGGACAGGATGGGAGGTGTTACACGTGTTGGATGTGACAAGGTTAAGGAAGGTGTTATAACTGTGTTGGATGGGACAGGATGGGGGAGGTGTTATCTATCAAGTGTTACATGGACTTGATGGGACAGGCGGATGAGTGACAAGCGTTAGACGGACAAGAGGATGGGTTTCAGTTGTTGGATGGGGCAAAAGGAATAATTACAAATGTTGGATGGAACAGAAGTGGTTACAAATGTTGGATGGGACAGTAGGATGGGTTACAAATGTTGAATGGGACAGTAGGATGGGTTACAAATGTTGAATAAGACAGTAGGATGAGTTACAAATGTTGAATGGGACAGTAGGATGGGTTACAAATGTTGAATGAGACAAAAGGATGGGTTTACAAGGAACAAGACTATAGTGTAGGTAGACAGACAGGTACAGTACATTACAATTATATATGGGTTGGTCGCTGGTGCATGGGGTTGGTTAGAGGAAGGAATGGTAGGCTGTATGAGGGGATGAATGAATGGAGGGACACACAGACAGACACACACACAGACAGACAGCCTCACGTGACTCCTCCTCTTCTCATTTCATCTGTGTGTGTGTATTACTGTCCGAGGGGTTACTTTAGCATCCACAACTCGACGTGCTCTAGTGATAGGAGGAGGAGGAGGAGGAGGAGGAGGAGGAGGAGGAGGAGGAGGAGGAGGAGGAGGAAGAAGAGGAGGAGGAGGAGGAGGGAAAGAGTTAAACAGTGGTGAGAGGAAGGGAGAATTGAATGGTAGAGAGGAAGGGAGAGAGGAGGGATTGGAGAGAAAAAGTAAACAAGTAGAGAGAGAGATAGAGGAAGGGAGATGTAGGATTAGAGGGAAAAAGTTAAAAAGTAGAGAGAGAAAGAGTGGTATTGGAGGGAAAAAGTTTAAAAGTAGAGATAGATAGAGATATTAGAGGGAAAAAGTTAAAAGTAGAAAGAGGGAAAGAAGAGGGAAGGGTTAGAGGAATAGTTGAATAGTAGATAATAGGATTGAAGGAGGAGGAGGAGTAGGGGAGGAAACTAGAAAAGAAAAGAGAAAGAAAATAGGAAGGGATTGGAGAAGGGAAGAGTGGAAGGAAGGAAAGGAAAAATGAGGAGATGAAATATAATAATAATAAATGAAGGAGGATGGCTGGAGTAAAAAAAAAAAAAAAAAAAAAAAAGAGAGAGTGAGAGAGAAAGAGAAAAAAAAAACAATAAATAGAGAAAAATAGAGAGAAAAATAGAGAAAAAAACAGACAGACAGACAGACAGAAATGAGTATAAAGCTATAATAGTGTCTGGGATGGAATGAGAGGGACAAGACAGAGAGTAAAAAAAAAAAAAAAAAAAAAAAAATGCAGTACACTTATAAAATACACACAACAACACAATAGCCAATCTACACATACATAGCATTTTTTACAGTCATCATCATCATCATCATTATCATTATCATCATCATCATCATCAACAGTTGGTAGGTCGCAGCAAGAGTGGGTCATTGATCAGGCTGTTATTATTATTATTATTATTATTATTATTATTATTATTATTATTATTATTATTAAAGAAAGCGTATTACAACCAGCCAGAAATAGCTACTTTGTATCATATGTGGGTGGTGGTGGTAGTAGTAGTAGTAGTAGTAGGAAGTGGTTGTGGTAGTGGTGGTAGTAGTAGTGGTTGTAATAGTAGTAGTAGTGGTAGTAATAGTAGTCGTAGATGTGGTAGTAGTGGTAGTAATAGTAATGGTAGCAGTAGTAGTATTAGTAATGGTAAAGGTAGTTGTGGAAGTAATAGTATAATAGTAGTAGCAGAAGTAGTCGTAATAATAGTGATAGTATTAATAGCATTGGTAGTGCCAGTGATAGTGTAAGTAGTAATAGTTATAAACATTAGTATTATTAGCATATATGTTAATGTAAATAGTAGTAAAACTGGAAGCAGGAGATGAGATGAAAGAAGTAACAGAAACAGAAGAAAGACGAGTAGATGGAGGAACAGAAATAGAAATAGTAGTAGTAGTAGTAGTAGTAGTAGTAGTTGTAGTAGTAGTAGTAGTAGTAGTAGTAGTAGTAGTAGTAGAAGTAGTAGTAGTAGTAGTAGTAGTAGTAGTAGTAAATAATACCTCATGAGTATTATTAATATACAGTAGTTATACAGTATAATCTACAGTTGCTTGTTTTAATTAATAGTTGTTGTGCACATAATTATTGTCTACAGGCGTTGGTTGGCCAAGGCAGAATAAACACGGTCAGCAAACACAAACAAACATGGTATAACCTACATGGTGTACAAAAAAAAAAAAAAAATCATAATAATAGACACGTTATGTCTCTCTTCTTCTCTCTGGTATATACGTGACAACGGCCTTTACTACCCGCTGGTATATATAGAGGGACTGGTGGTGTTGTTGCAAGTACTGTACTGTCGTAGCACATAGTCCTTGACCAGGGTATAGGGGTGTATAAGGGGACGTCTGTTCAAGGATATATGTGCCGCTACTATACGCATGAACCTCACCCACTATACCCACTATATATATACCAGTTAAAAGGGAAGGTGATGGTAGGTAGGTATAAAAATTCAGTAAACATCATCAGGATTCGAACCCCTTGGCCCATCATATCATAAAACAGAAGTCAGAGCTGTTACCACTGAACCACGACTGACTTCTGTTCTCACTTAGTAACTAGCAGCGGGGTTCGAATCTTGCTGGGATTACTTATGCATCAGAACTTATTGTTATTATCATGTTATTATCAATGTCTTACCTTTCCTTGGGAGATATCCTTATGTGATAGCCAGGGTAAATAACAACACAGGAGAGAGAGAGAGAGAGAGAGAGAGAGAGAGAGAGAGAGAGAGAGAGAGAGAGAGAGAGAGAGAGAGAGGAGAGAGAGAGAGAGAGAGAGAGAGAGAGAGAGAGAGAGAGAGAGAGAGGAGAGAGAGAATAATTAATTACTAAACACTGGTGCCAATTTGATTTCTATTTACCTCCTGAACCAAGAGGGGAAGACACACAGTAATACTCAAGAGAGGGTTGGTAACACAAAATGGCAATAATAAAAATAAATAATAAATAAATCACGTCTACTTTCCAAATAATGAAAGATTTTGGTATAATAATAAAAAAAACAATCACCTCTCCTTTCCAAAAAATGAAGGAATGTGTGTAATAATGAAAAAACAATCACCTCTCCTTTTCAAATAATGATGGATTATTGTTTGGGGACACTTACAGAAGACATTAGAAGCCTCCAATTCACCTACATGATCACAGGTCCTTTGATTGAAAACCCCAGTGATGTAGTCAGATAATTGGAGGTTAGTAAGTCCTACAAACATTGACACGAAACACACACACCTATATGGAAGGAGCTTGTTTCGTGGTATAGGCAGGAGAAATCAGTAGCCTCCAATTCGTTTACATGATCACAGGGTCTCTTAATTAAGGACCCTATGATCGTTTTTGAAAATTGGTGGGTTCTGATTCCTCCTGACCATGCCACGAAACATGCTCCTATCATATTGGTGGTGTTTCGTGGCAATGTTTGAAGGACTCGTTTATCTCCAATATTCACACAACATCACAGGGTCCCATTAGGGGGTCATACACCATATTGGAGTGCATTGATTTCTCCATAGCATGCCATGAAACAGGACAGATGAATAAAAAATCAAGGGATCCCGTTGCTTGGACTAGTTTGGAGGAATAAGTTGCTCCAGATGTATCACCTTGTATGTACTGTACTAACATTACTATCCCCTCAATTTCCACCCACCACCCACGATCTCAGAACTTCTATAATATAACATAATAATTAACTCTATCACTGTTTTAATTATGTTTAATCACTTTCACTGCCTCTATAATTATATTCAAACTAATTTCCCTGCTTGTCACTTTTTTTTTTAATTTTCCCTTCTACTTCTCTCTACCTACTGTACTTTCCCTTTCTTATCCTATTCCTCTTATTATTATTATTATTATTATTATTATTATTATCATTCCTACTCCTACATTTGTTCTCAGAGTGTACTAAATGTTCTTCCTACTGTTCTTCTTCCCCTTTTAGTGTTCATTCTTTTCATTATCCATTTATTCCTCTTTATTCATCTTTCTTTCCATTCCTTCTTATCCTCTGTTTCTTCCTATTCTATTTCCTTCTAGTTTTATTATATTCCTTCTTTTCCTAATCCTTCTCTTCCTTCTAATTCCTCACTTCCTATTCCTTCTCTTCCTATTTCTCTTCCTATTCCATCTCTTCCTCCTCTTATTATTATTATTATTATTATTATTATTATTATTATTATTATTATTATATTATTATTATTATTATTATTATTATTATTATTATTATTATTCCTTATTTCTCCTACGCCTCCTACTCCTCATCCTTCTCTCCCTCCTCCTTTCTCATCACCATCACTATCCTACACACATTTTCACCTTTATTTTCTCCTTATTTTCATCATCATTATCATCATCATCACCATCACTATCCTACACCATTTTCACCATTATTTCCTCCTCCTTATCATTATTATTATCACCATCATCATCATTATCATCATCATCACCATTATTATCACCATCATCATTATCATCATTATATTCCTGTTAGCTCCCTCTTTTCTCTCTCTTTGAACTTCTGACTGCCTACCTCACCCCTTCACAGACTGACTTACCGTGCATGGGTGGAGGGGGTATGATGGGGGGCGGCGCACCCTCCAGGTCCACGCCAGACCCTTCCAGCCTGGGCAGGGGTAACTCGTCGTCATCTTCCATATCGAGCTGAAAATGTCGTCACCATCTTCATCATTATCACTGTCACTGTTGGCGCTTACGGTACCTCTCTTGTTCTCGCAATATATTAGACATTATTTTTATTATTATTATTATTATTATTATTATTATTATTATTATTATTATTATTATTATTATTATTATTATTATTATTATTATTATTATTATTATTATTATTATTATTATTATTATTATTATTATTATTATTATTATTATTATTATTATTATTATTATTATTACTAATACTATCATTAATATTATTATTATTATTATCATTATTATTATTTTGATTACTAATACTATCATTATTATTATTAGTATTAGTATTATTAGTAGTATTATCTAACCTATGTTTATCATCGCCAGTGTTGTAAATCTAGGTACTCGGGAAAAATAAAATATCACTGGCAACATTTTCCCCTTCGAACTTTTCTGTCTGAGGTTAGTGTTGTGCTTAATAAACTAACAGACAGACAGACAGACAGTGTTTGTTTCTTTCAGCCTCATTCCAAGTGTCCTTCCTTCGTTCCTTCCTTCCTTCCTTCCTTTGGGTGGGTGTTGCATGTGAGTCTAGGAGGAACACGACGACACTTTCTTTATAAACGGATACCTACTACTCTACACAACTCACTCACCGAGATGTAGTCCTCGTGAACAGACACGTCGCTGCGGCCCTCACCAGAACCGGACCCACTATACTGTAAGAAGCAACAGAAGCCCGTCGGTCAACACACATACACATATACACATACATATACACATACTCAACCATATGTACAGTTCCCTACAGTTCTGCTTTTGTATTTTGCTGTTATTGTTGTTGTTGTTGTTGTTGTTGTTGAATGCTTATATGAAACTGTTATACTTGGACATATTCTTGTTTTCACACTAAAATTATAGTAATTAATGTTCCATTAATATACACAAGTCAATGCGTTTCGGATATAGTGTAAAGGCAGAACTGAAGGCAACTGTACATACACAAAATCACCCTGGGCACTGAGGGGATGGGGGGTGTGGGGGGGGAGAGTGTGAAGTATAGCTGAGATAGGAAAGCTCTGTCTGTACTACATGGTGTTGGTGTTGGTGTTGTTGTTACTAGTGGTGTAGCTGTAACTGTGTTGGTAAGAAGTGTACATGCATGGTGGTTAAAGTTGGGGACATGCAGTGGTGGTATGATTTTTTGTCCTGTTTGTTGATTTAGTGTTTGTGTGTGTTGTTTTCGTGTGTGATTTTGTGTTGAACATAATGTGTGTGTGTGTGTGTGTGTGTGTGTGTGTGTGTGTGTGTGTGTGTGTGTGTGTGTGTGTGGTGTGTGTGTGTGTGTGTGTGTGTGTGTGTGTGTGTGTGATTGAGAGCTCCACCGCTGGCTGACCTTTCACTAGAGTAACAATATAAAAGTATAAATCAATCACTAAGCTCATCATCATAAAATAATTGGCATGATAAAAAAATAATAATAATAATAGGCAAGAAAGATGGAAGGCTACAACAACACACTACACACAGACACAAGCATAATATAATTGACTACGGTACTTAAAACACATATTAACAACTACATGGGCTACATATAAACATAAACACTTGTATTATAAGTTTAGGTGAGGGGTTGTTTATAGAAAAATTTACAAGAGAGAAAGTTTATCAATGGACACAAATAGTAATAATAATAGCAAAATATAACACAAAAAACGTAGGAAAACCATAATTGAACAAGCACACAAATATATGAGTAAAAAATGAAGGTATATGAACACAAATAATATATAACAAAGGAAAGATTCACATACAACACATAGAAATAATAATAAAATACCCAGGCTACGAACTCACAAAATAATAGGTTAAGTAAAAAAGGGTAAAACACACCATTTTTTTTTTTTTTTTTTTTTTGTCAGCAAGAATAATGTAGGGTTTACCGAAGCTGAGGTGTAAATAAAGACATAATGGGTTACGTACACATTATTACAGCAGGAGTTAATGGAAGGTTATACCAAGGCCAGGGAGACATTATACAGAGAGTAAACAGAGGAGAAGGAAAGACTTAAGGGGGTGGGGGGGAGTAGGGGACAGGCTTGGGGGTGGACTAACTAGGGGGGGGGGTGCGGGAGTAGGGGACAGGCTTGGGGGTGGACTAATTAAATTAAAAGACGAGAAAGGGATATACAAATTTAAAAATAGATATAAACAGGACAAAATAACATAGACAAGACAGACAGACAGACAGAGAGTTAGACACACAGTCCTTCCTTCCTTCCTCTTCCCCTTACGCTTATCTCCTTCCTTCCTCTCCTCCTTCTCCTCCTCCTCCCACTCTTTCCTTCCTCTTCCCCTCACGTCCCTTTCCTGCACCTCCATCATCTCTCCTCACGTTTATATTCTTCCTTCCTCTCCTCCTCCTCATTCCTCTCCTTCCTTCCTCTTCCCCTCACGTTTATCTCCTTCCTTCCTCTCCTCCTCCTCCTCATTCCTCTCCTTCCTTCTTCTTCCTCCTCCTCCTCCTCCTCCTCCTCCTCCTCCTCCTCCTTCTTTCCTCTTCCTCTCACATCCTCCTCCTCCTCTTCCTCCTCCTCCTCCTCCAGTACTGTATTTATTTCTGTGTGATGGTTCTGAAAATAGTCACTATGGGAGGAGTTAGGTTCATCTCTTCCTGCCTCATCTCTTAAATTAGCAACCTTATCCTGCTGCTCTCTCAAGTTCATCTCTCCTCCCCTCACCCTCCCCTTCTCTCCTCTCCTTCCCTTCTCTTCACTCTCCCCTCTCCTCTCCCCTCCCCTTCCCTTCCCTCCCTTCTCCTGTCCCCTCCCTTTCCCTCCCTTCTCCTGTCCCCTATCTCCTTTCTCTCCCTTCCCCTGCCTCCTTTCTTCTCCTGTCCCCTCTATCCTTCCTCTCCCTTCCCCTGCCTCCTTTCCTCTCCCTTCCCCTGTTCCCTTTCCTCTCCCTTCCCTCCCTTCCCTAATCTCCTTTCCTCTCCTTCTCTACCCTTCCCTTGTCCTTCTCCCCTCTTTTTCCCTTCCCTCTCTTCTTGCCCTTACCTTCCCTCAGTTCCATCTCCCCTTGTCCTTACCTCACCTTAACTCTCTTCTCCCTATTCCTCTGACACACACACACACACACTCTGTCTCTCTCTCTCTCTCTCTCTCTCTCTCTCTCTCTCTCTCTCTCTCTCTCTCTCTCTCTCTCTCTCTCTCTCTCTCTCTCTCTCTCTCTCTCTCTCTCTCTCTCTCTCTCTCCATTCCCTGTAGGCAACACTGTAGTTCTCTATATCCCAGTAAAAGATCAACCACTTCTTACCCATTTTTTTACACCCAATATATCTTATGCTATATTTGGCTCTTATTGGAGTGTAGAGGGGAAGAAAGTAGGTTAGGTTAGGTTAGGTTAGGTAGGTTAAGTTAAGTTAGGTTAGGTTAGATTAGGTTAAGTTAAGTTAAGTTAGGTTAGGTTAGGTTAGATTAGGTTAAGTTAAGTTAGGTTAGGTTTAGATTAGATTAGGTTAGGTTAGGTTAGGTTACGTTACGTTTATAGGGGACGAAAGTAGGTTAGGTTAGGTTAGGTTGAGTTCACTTAGATTAGGATTGGTTAGGTTAGGTTATGTTAGGTTAGGTTTGAGGGGAAGAAAGTAGGTTCGTAGGGGGTAAAGGGCAAAAAAAGTGATAGTGAAAGAAATATATGGTGTTTATATACATCTCTGCTCCCCCTCTCCCCCCTTACTCTCCTCTCTCTTCCCCCCTGTGTCATAAACCCACTCTACTTTACCTATACCCCCTCTCTCTCCTCTCCCCTCTCTCTCCCCCCCGTTCCCTATCACTCCTACAGGCTGCAATTAACTCCCCACTCCTCCCTTTCTTTTCATCTCCTCTATCCACTCTATATCTTCCTCTCCCCTACTCCCCTCTCCCTTTCTTTATCTTCCTCTCCCCTACTCTCCTCTCTTCTATTTAATGTGTTCCGCCTTAGCCTACTCCCTTCTTCTTGCAACAGAGAGAGAGAGAGAAGAGAGAGAGAGAGAGAGAGAGAGAGAGAGAGAGAGAGAGAGAGAGAGAGAACAGGAGAGGGAACAAGAGAGCCACAATGCAAACAAGTTTTTTCGTCCCATACTTTGCATTTGACAGATGACGGGCGGGACAGAGGTGGTGGGGGGAGGGGTGGGGGGAGGGGGAGAAAAAGGGGGGAGGGGGGCATACAAATGAAGAAAGGAAGGAGATAAACAAGGAAGGTCGGAGGGAGAGAGAGAGGTGGAGAAAGGGGAGAAGGAGAGGGTTAGGATGAGTTTTGGAGGAGAAAGAGAGAAAGAGGGGGGGATAAAGAAAGAAAGAAAGAGAGAGAGAGAGAGAGAGAGAGAGAGAGATGAGAGAGAGAGAGGAGAGAGAGA
Organism: Petrolisthes manimaculis; assembly: GCA_034508575.1. Classification (NCBI taxonomy): domain Eukaryota; kingdom Metazoa; phylum Arthropoda; class Malacostraca; order Decapoda; family Porcellanidae; genus Petrolisthes; species Petrolisthes manimaculis. Next base: position 57,465 of record JAWZYT010004879.1, read on the forward strand.
GAGAGAGAGAGAGAGAGAGAGAGAGAGAGAGAATTAGAATGAGGAGGATGCAAACGCAAAATTAAATGGAAGGAGGAGGTTGAGGAGGAGAATACGAGAGGAAGTGAGAAGATAAAATAGAAGATAGAGAAACATAAGAGAATGAATGATAGAATAAGAAAGTGTATAAAGGATAAAGAAGGATGGGAAGCAAAGTAGAAGAAAAATAGGATATATAAAAGAAAATTAATAAAAATTATCTCTCTCTTTTCCTACCTCTCCGTTGTTGTCTGGTAGAGAGAGATATTTTTATTAATTTTCTTTTATTATATCCTATTTTTCTTCTACTTTGCTTCCCATCCTTCTTTATCCTTTATACACTTTCTTATTCTATCATTCATTCTCTTATGTTTCTCTATCTTCTATTTTATCTTCTCACTTCCTCTCGTATTCTCCTCCTCAACCTCCTCCTTCCATTTAATTTTGCGTTTTGCATCCTCCTCATTCTAATTCTCTCTCTCTCTCTCTCTCTCTCTCTCTCTCTCTCTCTCTCTCTCTCTCTCTCTCTCTCTCTCTTCTCTCTCTCTCTCTCTCTCTTTCTTTCTTCTTTATCCCCCCTCTTTTCTCTTTCTCCTCCAAAACTCATCCTAACCCTCTCCTTCTCCCTTTCTCCACCTCTCTCTCCTCCGACCTTCCTTGTTTATCCTCCTTCCTTTCTTCATTTGTATGCCCCCCTCCCCCCTTTTTCTCCCCCCTCCCCCCACCCCTCCCCCCACCACCTCTGTCCGCCCGTCATCTGTCAAATGCAAAGTATGGGACGAAAAAACTTGTTTGCATTGTGGCTCTCTTGTTCCCTCTCCTGTTCTCTCTCTCTCTCTCTCTCTCT
>JAWZYT010004880.1:0-27500 GCA_034508575.1 Petrolisthes manimaculis
GATGAGGGTATGTGTATATGTGATGAGGATATGAGTAGAGTAAGTGATGTGATGAGAGTATGTGTATATGTGATGAGCATATGTGAGTATGAAACTATATGGTAATAATGGAACTACCTGTCTGACATATTTTGTGGATAAGGATAGTGAGTTGGTTGGCTATAATTATAAGACTAACAAGAGTGGATTGGTTGGGGAGCATCATTACAAACCAAAGTCACTGTGGAATCGACCCTATGTGAATGCAATATAAAGGGGAAATATCTTGTTGGTAAATCGGGTAGCAAATGATTCCTTACAAATTATTCTCAGCAACAGGGAACCATTATTTTTACCCATCTGGTTCTGTTTCCTGCATACTTAGGAGAAATCAAAGTCCTTAAAGAAACCAAAAGTATACAATCACCTTAAACAACAGATGACTATACAAATTACGGTTACGCTACCATCGGAATACCATGACGACCCTCTTCTTGAATATGGATCTCTGACTATGACATGTAGTAATGGACCTGATTACCGTAAAGACGAAAGATTATTATAATGACAAAGGGTTTATCATTACATGTGTCTTGACGTCATTATGGGTCAATAAAGGTGTATTATATTACCATTATATTTATTGATAGTCATTAATGTGTTTCCCTTCTGTTTCCCCTCCTCCTCCATCCATCTGACAATCCCCTGTCCTTTGTTTTCTCTCTCTCCTTCCCCTATTTCCCCTCATCCTTCTCCATCTGACATACATCATCCTTGTTCTCTCTCTCTCTCTCTCTCTCTCTCTCTCTCTCTCTCTTCTCTCTCTCTCTCTCTCTCTCTCTCTCTCTCTCTCTCTCTCTCTCTCTCTCTCTCCCTCCGTGCCGTCCATACTCTCTCACTTTCTCATTATGTTTCCCTGCATGCCTAGAATTCCTTCCTGTCTACTCTCCCCCTTTCACTGAGACAACCCTCCCTCCGTCTCTCCCTCCCCCTTTCCTTTCCTCCAACAACACCCTTCCCCTCTTGCCTTCAGTAACCTCTCTCTTCCTCTCGTACCCTTCACTCCCCTACTACACCTTCCTGCCAAACCTCTTCACTATAACCAACACAACACAACACAACACAACACACTTCCCCTTCCCTTCTTTCTCCCTAACACAATACATTTTTTTCTCGTCGTCTTGTGGTATATCTCAACTACACTTTTTTTTTATCCCTTCTTCTCCTACTCTTTCTCACTAATTTTACTTCCCTCCCTACATTCTCTTTTGATTCCTCCTTCTCCTCCTCCTCCTCCTCCTCCTCCTCCTCCTCCTCCTCCTCCTCTTCATTCTCTTCCTCTTCTTCTTCTCCTCCTCCTCTTCATTCGTAGTTAAACTCAAAACCAATAGACTTTTAAAGATCAATAGACTCTGGTATTCTAATGGTCTTGGTTGAACCTTTCCTTTCACATCTCCCGTACATTCATCAGCCATAATAATGACTTTTGTTTCCTCTTCTGCTTTCACCTCTCGTCGTTTCCTTCACGTGACTCACTCAAACTTCCCCTTGACTCACTCCATACTCTCACTCTCTTCTTTCATCATGTACCAATCCGTTTCCTTCCCTCATTCCTTTACTAATTTCTCTTAGATATATCCCTGCTTCAGAAATTTCCTCTAGTAACTATATATCTCCTTTTATCCTTTTTCTCTCTTCATCTTTTCATAGTTCTTCCTCAATTTATATTTTCATCTTCCTCCTTCATTCTTTTTTTGCTCCCCTTCCCCTCTCACCTTCAATTTTTGTCTCCCTTTCCAGCTCTCCCCCCCTCACCCTCCGATCGCGTGTACTCCCTCTCCCACTCCTCTCTCACATGCCTACCTCTCCTGCCCCTCCTCCCCTCACCTACCCCTGCTTTCCTCTCCGCTGGTCCCTGCCTCTACAATCAATGTTCCATCTCCACTTTCAATTCATATTCCCTCCTCCTCTCCCCTGTCGTTCCCCACCACTGCCTCCCTCATCATCTGCTCTCTCTATCTCTCCCTCTCTCTCCCCCCCCCTCTATCTCTCCCCCCCCTCTCCCCCTCTCTCTCTCTCTCTCCACCTCCGTCATGGGTCCTTAGGTCGTGTTGAGGGGAGTGCCGCCAGTACTGTAGTGATAGTGAGAAGGATGACAACAGAGAAATTCACAGTGAGTGTTGAGCTCGATACAATGTGAACTGACCCCCTGACTGGCGGCTGTCACTCCACATCAAGCTGTCCCATACTACACACTAGCCTACACCCTCTACTGTGTTTCCATCCCACCTCCCCTCTCCTCCAACCCTTCCTTCCTTCTGTCACTCACCTCATCATCCCTTCCTAATCTGATCCCCCACCATCCCTCCCACACCCTCACCCCCCATATCACGCTTTCCATAATAAACCCTCTACTGAGTTTCCATCCCACATTCCCTCCCACACCCCCACCTTCCCTTCTGTTTCCTACCTCATCATCTCTTTTAAATCCAACCCCCTCCACCCTCCACCCCTCCCAGACCCTGAGCCCTACCTTCCACCCTGTCTACCTTACCTTTCCGTCCTGATGGGTATTCATGAGGGCCTACGTCAACAAGTATGTTTTGCCTAGAACCCCACCACCACCACCACCACCACCACCAGCATTATTTTGACTTCCATCACCACCACTACGACCACCACCACCCCCACCACCACCAACATTACCTATACCTCCATCACCACCACCACCACCACCATAAACTCTACCTACTACTTCTATTATATCGCTACCACCTACATATATATATATATATATATATATATATATATATATATATATATATATATATATATATATATATATATATATATATATATATATATATATATATATATATATATATAAGAATAGCGTGGGTGATTTACTATGAGATGTGAAAATGTGAATTGCGTGCTGGTGGTCAGGTGGACGGCGAGTCAGATGAAACTTAGTGTGTAAGACCGGATGTGGACAGGAAGGAGGAAGCAGTGATTTGGCCACCACTGAGGGAGGGAAGGAGGGAGGCTGCTGCTGTAAAATGATAAAATAACACACAAGATGAGAGGACGGTGGTCAGTACAGTGGTCAGCGGACATGGACCTCTCTCTCTCTCTCTCTCTCTCTCTCTCGTGTGTGTGTGAGTGTCTCCTATCCACCCCCATTCATCCTCATCATCATCCTCGTCTCTCTTTCTCTCACATCTCTCTCAAACTTAATTAGTCCACATTCCTTGCACATCTCCCCTCACTATCATCTCTTTCCCCTTCCCTTCACTCCATTCTCTCCCTCCCTCCCTCCCTCCCTGCCTGCCTCTTCTCACTCATGTAACTGGAAGTAAAATAAACAGAGTCTTCCCGTGTGAAACCTTACCTCCCCTCTGAGTTGCAAAGCCTGGTGGTGGTAAAGTGGTGGTGGTGGTGGTAGTGGTGGTGGTGCAGGTATGGCTACGTCAGGTGGTAGTGGTGGTGTAGGAGTGGCTATGTAGGTGGTAGTAGTGGTGGTAGTAGTGTAGGAGTGGCTATGTAGGTGGTAGTAGTGGTGGTAGTGCTGATATGGATGAATGAATGCCTGGATGTAAATGAGAGAGTAAGCAAGTGTTTGTGTTTGCATGAATGAGTATCCATCCATCAAACTAACTGGTCCTTACAAAGCTACTGTATATTGGATTAAGCTCTACTAACTGGTCTACTGGAACTGAAAATATATAGTAAACAAATCAAACAGTTGTGGAAAGGACAAGGTGATACATCTGTTATTGTCTCTGTGAACCAAATTAGGATAAGAGTGAGGTATAGGAGGAAGCATCACATATATTGCAACAGTAATGACAACACACGAGTTTTAGGAGAATTAGGATAAGTTTTAGGAGAATTAGGATAAGTTTTAGGAGAATTAGGATAAGAGTGAGGTGAGGTGTAGGAGGAAGCATCACATATATTGCAACAGTAATGACAACACACGAGTTTTACGAGATTCCTTGGGTTTCCTACATGGTGGTTGTGAATGATGATAACACAGACTCCATTCCATCCCTGTGTACTGACATCATTTGACTCACCAGACCAGAACTAAAACCACTCACACACAACACTTTGGTCGTCTGTTTTCCACGAGTTCTTCACAATGTATTTCCAGGGCATCGAACCCGAGAAGTAAATTTAGTCCTCCCTCAAGACTTTATTAATTTTATGCTCACCACAACATAAACAATATAATAATAATAATAAGAACACATCTCAAAACTTTCAGCCACAACATATAATTATCATCCCTTCAATTCAACTCAGATGAACCTAAAACAGTGGAAGACCTCCCTATGTTTTTATCCCGTGGAGAAATAAATTAATGTAAATGTACAAGTTACTCTGCCAGTGAGTCACAACAATATAATAATAAGAAGAAAACATCTCTAAACTTTTAATCACAATATATACCATCGTCGCTTCACGTCAACTCAGAAGAACCTCAAAACCTCAAAAATTAGGCTTATTAACTTCTTCTGTACACCAAACACTGTATGAACGATAAACCGTAAAGACACTGAATAAAAATGAACATTAAATTTAAGATTGAACTGTCACGGGAAAAATATGAAATGGCTGACGAGTTCTTTACACACGCACACACCAACGATATGAAAAGGAACGGAACAGAGGACAAAATAATATATAAGGCGGTAGAGAATAATGGGAGACTAGACTAGCTGGAGAGGGAGAAGGAGAGGGAGAGGGAGAGGGAGAAGGAGGGAGAGGGAGAGGAAGAGGAAGAGGGAAAGGTAAAGGAGAAGAGAATTTTTCAAGTCAGTGTTTTGTTTAACATGAAGGAGGATCTGAGGATTGTAGGGGATGGCTGGAGGTAGGTAGGTAAGGTAGGTAGGTAGGCAAGATGGTAGGTAAAAAGATGGTTGGGTAGGTAGGAGTGTGGGTGGGTAGGTAAGTAGGTAGATAAGATGCTAGGTAAAAGGGTGGGTAGGTAGCTAGGTAAGCAAGATGGTAGGTAGGTAGGTAGGCAAGATGGTAGGTTAAAAGGAGGGTAGGTAGGTAGGTAGGTATGTAGGTAGGTAGGCAAGATGGTAGGTAGGTAGGTAGTTTGAAAATAAGGGAGGTAAGAAGTTGAAGGAATGAAAAATAGATAGGGGGGAGAGGAAGGGGAGGGAATGAAAAGAGAGGGTGGGAGGCTGAGTAGGGGGGGGGGGGGGAGAAAGAGGGGGCTGAAAGTTGGGGGGCGGTGCTCCCTATATGTACACTCAAGACCACTTTCTTTATTCTTACATTACCCTGTGTAGGTCTCTAGGGAGTAAGATGGGGGGAGGGAAGGAGGAAGGGAGAGAGAGAGAGAGAGAAAAAAAAAATTGAATGGAACAGAATAACACATATATATATATATACAGAACCCATATAGAACTTTTGACATTTTTATATGGCGCATATTTACAAAAAAAAACTCTATTCAAGCGTAAAAGAAAAAGTAAAAACAAGGACATGAAACAGAAATAATATCTTGTAAATTAAACACACACACACACACACACACACACACACACACACACACACACAAACTGGAGGGGACAAGACGAGTGACAGCGGTGACAGAGACACAGAAAGAAACTGAAAACTCGAGCAGGACATAATTCACTAAAAACCTCAGCAACACAACACAACACAACACAACACAACACTCCTTCTCTCTGGGATTCTATTGGACACACAACAACAACAACTCTATAAAATGTTGTTTTCTCTTGTTGTTGTTGTTTAGGTGGTACTTATTGTTGTTGTTGTTGTTTTTGTGGTGCTTGTTGTTGTTTTGTTTTAGTGTTTGTTATTGTGGTGCTTGTTGTTGTTTTGTTTTAGTGTTTGTTATTGTGTTGCTTGTTGTTGTTGTTGTTGTTCATGTGGTGCCTGTCGTTGTTGTTGTTGTTGTTCATGTGGTGCCTGTCGTTGTTGTTGTTGTTGTTCATGTGGTGCCTGTTGTTGTTGTTGTTGTTGTTATTGTTGTGGTTATTCGTATGATATAAACAAATCCTAATGTATACTATCCTCTAAAGACGCTCAAGTGGTGACAATCATATTAATGCATAATAATAATTGTACTCACCTCATTCTATCACATGTCAACAGTTGCCATATTATAATTGTCCACATCTCGTCTCACCTCACTTCCTCTCAGCTCACTTTAATCATGTACTCACCTGGGGAATAGAAGACAAGAATGGGATTAATGTGGTAAAAATGATAGTAGTGGTGAAATAACAAGGGTGGGACTTTTACTATTACTATCTGTCCTTTGGTGAAGATGATAGTAGTAGTGAAATAACAAGGGTGGGACTATTACCATTACTATCTGTCCTTTACTTAATAATAATCATCAACATTGGGGAAGACTCGTGTTAATATTTGACAGCTTCCTTCAGTTTGTTAGTTGATGAGAAACTTTCCAATCAATAAGTTCAGTAACATGTTCCAATTTACTACTAGCAGCTATTCACTGTTCAAAATAATAACATCATATGAGAAAGTGAAAACATTAAACAGCAATTTTTTTTTTTTAGTTGTATTGAATCTTATGTCCCCTTTTGTTCAGTACTTTAATTAAGTCTAAACTAAATGTGGTAATGGTGGAAGCTTAAAAGTAGAGGTTGTATTAACTGATATAATTATAATATACACATTAAATATAATTATAACTAACTAATATACGGTGAATCCATCTCGAAACTCTATTAATACTATATATCTAAAATAATCACGCTTAATATTAACAGGTCAGGCAAAAAATGGAGTAAAATACATATACATCCTTATAACTCTTCCCTTCCTATTATAACAAACAACATAAATACACATAAACAAAATAACAAACACTCCATCCATCACCTAGGAATATCAAAAGACAATATATTTTCTTCCACTTTAATTATATCTGTAAGGCAACGAAACCATAAAGGGTAAATATATAAGTCAGTAGTTGTTGAGACGACTGAACACTGATACCCTGGATACTGAAGGAGGAGTGGCTGAAGGAGTGGTGGCTGAAGTAGGAGTCCATCAGGTGTCACCCATAACACCCATTAGTTACGTCCCAAAGTGGTAAGCCAGGCAGTGGATAATTTTATATTGTAAGTGATGGCAAGTTTTTATGATTCTATTATTTTGTTATCAGTCTTCATTTATTTATACTCTGCAATATATACAATACATCTCTTAAGTGACCCTGTGATGTAGTCAGTCAGAAAATTGGAGATAAATGAGTCCTTCAAATATTGCCACGAATCACACACTGTCACATCTCACACACACACACACACACACACATCTATATGGAAGGAGTTTGTTTCGTGGCATGGTCAGGATGAATCAGATGCCTCCAATTTTCATACACGATTACAGGGACCTTAATTTATTGTTGCTGTGGTGAATACTGGAGAGCAGAGGACAATACCAGTACCTGAAGGAAAAGGAATAAATATTAGTCATTAATTTGTATATAACCAAAACACTTCAGTTGCTATCACATAAATATTCACCCAAAGGAATAAATCAAACACAGAATGGAACTTTTATTAACTTAATGAAAATTATATAGGATCTCTCTCTCTCTCTCTCTCTCTTCTCTCTCTCTCTCTCTCTCTCTCTCTCTCTCTCTCTCTCTCTCTCTCTCTCTCTCTCTATCAGGCCGTCTGGTCCCTCCGTGCCCCGCCGCCCTATAATTAAGGTGGTCGTGATGGGCGTAGAGGAGTGGGCGGGGTCGTAAGGAGGGGCAGGGCTGGACAGGGCAGGCCTAAGGTGGCCACGCTCGCCTCTGAGGGTACACACACACACACACACACACACACACAGTCATTAAGGGACCCTGTGATGTAGTCAGAAAATTGGAGACTATGCCACTAAAACAAGCTCCTTTAATGTAGGTGGGCGTGTTTCGTGGCAATCTTTGAAGGACGAATATGTAATATATTTTCGGTGTATACAGCACAATACTTCATACAGGGTTACATGAATTTGAATGAAATTTAGGCACCCTTACATAATTATAACGTTTGTGAATAATAATAATAATAATAATAATAATAATAATAATAATAATAATAATAATAACAATAATAATAATAATAATAATAATAATAATAATAATAATAATAATAATAATAATACCATTTTCTTATATAGGTACCAAACAGATAACTTGTGGGAATGAAGGAGGGGTAAGGTCAAATATCAAATCAGTACAATAAGACCATAAGAATACTATAATACACTTCTATCAGGCAGTGTATATTACGGCCATAAACCACGTGATGAAATAACCGTGAAGGACAGACTATAGAGTAAATACAAAGGCAGCAGGGAACACACACAGACAACACTCAACATGGGATATACACTCGTAAATAATTAAACAGCATCTCTCTCTCTCTCTCTCTCTCTCTCTCTCTCTCTCTCTCTCTCTCTCTCTCTCTCTCTCTCTCCATGTAGCCAAGTGTGTCTCTCAACGAACCAAGTAGTTTTCTTCATCAATTATTGGCTCATTATAAAAGGCCTCATTAAATTTGTTCATTCTAATTTTATCTATTTGTGTGTGTGTGTGTGTGTGTGTGTGATGTGTGTGTGTGTGTGTGTGTGTGTGTGTGTGTGTGTGTGTGTGTGTGTGTGTGTGTGTGATATGTGTGTGTTTTGAAGACTATTATTATTGACTGTTTTAGAGTTTAGTGACAATGGAGGTGACGACTGTGGCTGGTGATTCCAACGCCTCCTTATAAAACAAGCTGGGATGGCCAGGTGGGTATTATAATTCTCTCATGTTTCCTTACCACAACACAGACACACACACATACAACAACAAACAACTGACGACAACCAATTCATTTCCTCATTGTCTCTCATACCCATTTACTCACTCACTCACTCATTCACTCACTATTTCACTCACTCATTCACTCACTCATTCACTCACACTCACACACACACACATACGGAAGTGCCAGTGGTCAGTGATGAATAGCTCAAGTTAATCTCGTCCTGTGGTAAGGGTTCGAATCTTTCTCTCTGTCTGTCACAAACCTCAGACTTTTCTCGCTGGCATCTGGACTCACCACAACAACAGCGTCCAGTCATCTGTAACTATAATGTCGTCGCTCCCACCATCACCACCACGACCACCATCACTACTACCACCACTACTACCACCACCTCCACCACGACCACTACTACCACCACCTCCATCACCACCATCACTACTACGACCACTACTACCACCACCACCACCATCACAACCAACACCACTTACAACAACAACAAAAATAACATCCTTTTCTCAGTTCTTACTTTCATTAACCTTCCCAATATAATCTCTTTGTTCTGCTTTAGTACATTATTACAGGCCTAAGCTTTCTTCATCTTTACATAATTATATATACCGAATCATTGACACAAACAAAATCAGAGTGGTACGTGGACATTGTTAAGGGACTCGTGATGTTGTCAGAAAATTGAAGGTCAGTGAATTCTTCTAACATTGTCACGAAACGCCAACTTTATTGAGGTTTGTTTCGTGGCATAGTCAGGATGAATCAGAAGCCACCAAGACTCATACACAATCACAGGGTCTTTAGGGGTCAATAGAAGGGGATGAATGAAATAGAAATAGTCTCTATAGATCCGTGGTCCCTCACACGTACAGTACACCATACAGGCCTGGCTATACTCTCCACCTCCACCCCTCCACCAACAGTACATCCACCTCCAATCAAACCACATCCCAACCCACCCCAACTCCACCTCTGTCACACCCCAACCAACAGTACCTCTACCTCCAACCACACCCCAACCCACTCCACCTCAACTCCACCCCTGTCACCCCCAACCTAAACTTCACCCCACCCCACCCCAACTCCACCCCTGGCACGCCCCTACCTAAACATCACCCCACCCCATCCCACCCCAACACCACCCCCATGCCGCCCCTCTACAATTACCGTGCCTGTGATGAATTGCCACCATTATGTGCTGGGATTCGCTCGGTTGGCTTCCTTCCTGACGCGACCATTATCTTTACCTTCCTTCCCTTGGTGGTGCCTCCCTTCAGACACACCCGACCCTGCCCCGTCCCCCTCACTGCTATTACTGGACCCCTCCTGGCTATGACTGGCCCCCTCTCCTATCATTTAGGTGAGGGCCCCATCACACACACACCCCAACCCTGGCTCGTCATACATACTGTACAGTCGTGGTCAATAATAATCATCCACATATGGATATCTCAAACAATTTACTGTCTAATGTTTTCACAAATGATGTTATTGTTTTAAGTATTTCGTAGCTGCTCGTATTAACATAAAAGATGGTAGTTAACCTTTTTATTGGAAAGATTATCATCTAAGGAACACAGGGAAGCTGTCAAATTGTTACATGAGTTACCCCTATATGGATGATTATATTTGACCGCGACTGTACATGCCTGGGCCCCCTTCCCTATCATTCCGCTGTGGGCCCCTTCAGACACTCCCTCCCCCCCTCCACCTTTCGTCTACCACCCCCACCCCACACCCACCAAGTCTGACCCTCCATACACACGCCTGACCTTCTCCATTAAGTGTGACCTTCTTTCCTACCCCCTTGACGCCCTCTACGGCTCTACCATGGACGCCTACACCCAACTCCATCACGTCTGACCCTTGTAACAACCACCACACCTTCACCTCTCTACTACAACATGTGTGTAACAAATTAAAGACCCTGTGATCGAGTATGAAAATTGGAGGCTTCCGATTCCTTTTGACCATGCCACGAAACAAGCTCCTTCCATATAGGTGGTGTTTCGTGGCAATGTTTGAAGGACTCATTTATCCCCAATTTTCAGACGACATCACAGAGTTCCTTAATGCTCCTCTGAACACTACGTCTCTGTCTGTTAACCCTGCACACCTCCTACGCGACACACAGGCTCACCACACACACACAGAGAGGAGGGGGGAGGGGGTTGGGGGGTGTATGGTGTACTCACAAGGAGACTGGGGGGGGGGGGGAGGGGGAGGGAGGGGCCAGGAGCAAGCCACTACCACAAGGAGACTGGGTAAGGAGGACAGGGAAGGTAAGCAGCTCGGCCTGGCCACTAAAAGCCCTACTGCAGGCTGGCTGAGAGAGTCTTGCATCCACGATTTTATGTGGCAATATAACTTAAAAATATAGAACGGCATCCCATCAAACGAACCGTCCTACTTATGTGTGTGTGTGTGTGTGTGTGTGTGTGTGTGTGTGTGTGTGTAAATTTGAGAGGTAAAATATTATATAGTCTCGGGAAATACGTGGTGGCACAGATGGTATAAATAAACTTCATGTGTGTACAACTAGAAATAAGAGACGTGGTTGTCGTGACAATTAGTTTTAGGAATAATTTCTTTTCAGCCACGAGTACAAATACACGGATAAACTAGAAAATCGATCTCTGAGAACGGAAACCAAAGCCAAGGCTGTCAATGCCATCCCTCAAACCGTGTGAAAGTCTATGGAAACATTACTTCATATTTCATTCCCAGTTCTTACAATAATGGATTAATAAATGGGACGTTTGCTGCCATTCCTCCGCCTGTGCTCCACCGATCACCTTCATAATGTAATCACTTCTTCCTTGGTGATCATAGTAACGATAGATTTGTGGAATATTGAACATTACCGTACCTTACCTGACAAATGAACCAGAAGAAAACAGATCTTTGTTACGTAACCCTCTCGTGTATGGTCCGTCAACTCACATCAGCGTCATGTTAATTCTTCCAACACTACCATAAAACAGATTTCCTTTACAAACACTGAGGCTTTGTGTTGTTTCCTGGCAGTGTTTGAAGGAATCATTAGCTAACAAACAAAATTATGTGTAAAAGAGGATTAATTTTAACCATTCGTAAACGGACAAATAAAAAAAATTTGTTTGCGTTCTCAGCATCTCTCCCTCTCAGCGCTTCACCCCTCTCAGCACCTCACCCCCTCAGCACTTCACCCCCCCTCCCCACACTCCACTCCTCTCAGCACCTCACCCCCCACACTCCACCCCTCTCAGCACTTCATCCCCTACATACAAATTACAAAAAGTCCCTCTCCTTCAACCACACATATACATTGAATCTGATCACTTTACGTTCACCCTCCATCCCACAGCAGCAAATTTAGCCGCACAACACTACACTCCACCCTGCACACAGTCCACCTCACTCCACCTCACACGGCAACTAACCTCCCCCTGCCTGCCTCAGCCTAGCGAGTCTGGCAGAACTTAGCCGGGAGCGCGGGGCGTCAGGGTCCCGGAGGAGGGCGACGGCGGCAGGGGTCACTCAGTTATTGTTTAGGCGTGGTAGTGTGTGGAGGTGCGCCGCTCCTGCTCTCACTGCCCCATCACTGGCTGTCATCATACACAACTTGACTTTCGTCGCTGCAGTCCCCGTTGTCACACCATCATCACATGACCAACAGTGATAACACTATAAGATGCGGTGAAATCCCCAAGAGAGAGTACAGTGAATAAAGTATTGGTAACTGACAGGGATCCCATTCCATAGTTGTGGATTATTTTTGGAGGAGTCGCTTGCTGCTGTGTCGTCAGAAGAAAGAGGAGAACCTGCACCTGAGGACATCATGGGGGGCGTCAGAGCTGAGGACATCGCTCTCAGGTACGTGTTAAGTTATTACCACCAAAGTATAAATAAATGTTATAAAATATACATATACTGAAAACGTTTCGGCCGACAGCACTTCGACACACACCGAGGAAAAACCAACAACACTGAACTCTGTAAATATTTCTGATTTTCTTAAGTATAATTATCGAATGGTTAGATTAGCGTGGAATTATACCCGTCATATGCTTAGATTCATATATATTACTACTGCGTCATGTGATGGTGTGTCTCCGTTGTGTTGTGTGAACTTGTGTCATACCAACAATCACTGCCTCCGTCTTCTGTGGGGCCAGACAGAGGTGGGTTCCGTCGCTCATAGCAGGTCTTATTTTTGTTACCGGCTACTTTATATCATTATAATTATATTTGCTGGTGTTCACTTGATCTCAGCGAACAGGTCTGAAGTCTGAGGGAACTTTAGTTGACGAAATGACGGAGGAAAAATAGTTAAAGTGACAATGGGTTGAGTGGAGCGGGGTGAGTGTCCAGGGAAAGATGGCGGCAGAGGAAGGCGTGTACAACAGCGTCCTTCTGCCTCGCCTACTGTGCCTTCAGCTGTGTCTGCGTGCTTGGGTGTTTGTTGTCTTGATTTTATATTGTGTGCTGAGCGTAAACCGAAGTATAAGTGTGTCAACAAATAATGTACCGTAGCGCTTAAGTAAAACGGCATCACGAAGCAGAGAATATATTTTTTTCCGCGTCCTTTGTCCCACAACCAAATTTCCGAGAATGTTGTGTATGTAAAGTTCATGAACCCCGAGTACATGAAATAAGTGACACGTGAAGAGGCGTTTTAAATGATACGCATCGCTTCTGCCTCTGCAAATCTTAAAAGTCCAGAAGAAACAGTAAAAACGCCGACAGTAAAAACATCTCATATAGATACTGCACTGTTCATTTCATCGTTCTCAAAAAGTAGAAACACATCCACAACTTTGAAGGGGTTAAAAAAAAAAAAAAAATCAGGATAAAGAACAACGGAGGATGAAGGACGGAAGGAAGATGAAGGAAATGGACGCTAACGTAATAGATGCCGCGTTTGGTTATGTGAAAATACAATAATAATGAACATAGAGAGAGAGAGAGAGAGAGAGAGAGAGAGAGAGAGAGAGAGAGAGAGAGAGAGAGAGAGAGAGAGAGAGAGAGAGAGAGAGAGAGAGAGAGAGAGAGAGATAAAGAGAGAAAGAGAGAGAGAGAGGGAGAGAGAGAACAACAGCCACTCTGAACCTCATCACCCTTTAGCACCAGGCTACTAATTAATGACCAAGTGTGATTATGAAAGCTCTTTGGATCGAACATTACCTTTCCCGTATGATGGCTGGTGAGCTGAGGACGCCAATAACACGCATTGTACACTTATTGCACAGGTTGTACAGTTACAGGCAGACAGATAGACAGACATACAGGAAGGCAAGACAGGACAGGGTAGGATAGGCAATGTACACACCACAATCAAAATTAATATCCTGCAATACTTTCCTTCCATCGTTAGTAAATATTTTGGTAATAAAGAACAACACTTGTATGATTTTCCAGCACCTCAAAAATAAAAAAATATTGAGGGGGTTGAGTTAATATAATGTGTAGTATGATTATTGATTGATATGCTACTGATTTATTTGCACGATGGAAGGAAAGTGTTGCAGGATATATGAATGTGGCTGTACAGTCTAGAGGCAAGCAGGCAAAGCAAGGCAAGACAGGATAAGGTTAACTGTTGGTAAATGGGACAGGTTGCGATAGGAATGAGAGTGACGTTAAGACATACACACAGATAGAAACACAGGGAGGGTAAAGGACAAAGTATTATACGAGGCTAGGTTGGTATGAAGTCTAGGATATCGTGAATGAGTGTGTGGGTGGGTTACTGACCTGCCTTCACCATAGCTAATCAGGTATGGATGTGATAATGGTGGTGGTAATGGTGGGGGTGGGGGTGTTGGTGGTGATGTAGCCTCGGGAGGAATGGTGGTCCTCAGGTGCTATATATGAGCTGTGAAAGTGATTGAGAGTGATGTTGTTGGTGTATGGGATTGGAATAGGGACGCTGGTTGGTGAACAGTATGGATGTGTGTATGTGTGTGTGTGTGTGTGTGTGTGTGTGTGCGTGTGTGTTTGTGTGTGTGTGTGTATTTGTGTGTGTGTGTTGGGGTTATAAGTCACAACACAGTTCACTTTATCATTATCGTCACCTTGTAAAATCATCGTTAAACTCAGAACTCATAATTCACAACACAGTTTCTCTCTTTAGTTTGGGAGATTACAAAACTACTTAAGGGGGTCGTTTCATGAAAGGGTATTGGAAGGCTATTAATTCCTCCAAACTATGCTATAAAACAGATCATCTACTCGTATACTGAAGTGATCTGTTTCCTGGTATAATTTGAGGGATCAGTAGCCCTCCAATTTACTCACACAAACAAATGGTAAAAGTGGGTATTGGACGGGTTATCTGAAAGTGGGTATGGGATGCGGTAAGGTTGTCTGAAAGTGGGTATGGGATGCGGTAAGGTTGTCTGAAAGTGGGTATGGGACTGGGTAAGGTTGTCTGAAAGTGGGTATGGGATGGGGTAAGGTAAGGAAGTCTGGGAGTGGGTTGGTGTCACTTACAAGGCACCAGAGGAATAGAATACCCAAGAATGTCCCCCAAAACAGTCCATCCTTTCTCTTCTTCGCATCGGTGGCCCCATATATTTTGAACTGACGTGGGTACCTGCGTGGGGAGGGGAGAAGACGAGAGTTGGGGAAAAAATAAGGGGTGGGTCGGGGCGGGGCGGGGCTGGGCGGGGCGACACGAGTTTTCCAGCGGCTCCAGGAAAACCACATGCTGATGTAAACATGACCGGGGCCGCCATAGTGGGTGTGGGGGGAGTTGTTGTGGTGAAGCTTCATGTCCTCCTCCTCCACCTCTCAAACCATCTCTCAATTTGGTCTCATTTTCTTACACTGTCTCTTATGTCTCATTTTCTTACATTGTCTCTTATGTCTCCTAATATACTGTCTCTTATGTCTCATTCTCTTACACTGTCTCATATGTCTCCTTCTCTTACACTGTCTCTTATGTCTCATTTTCTTACACTGTCTCTTATGTCTCCTAATATACTGTCTCTTATGTCTCATTTTTTTACACTGTCTCTTATGTCTCATTCTCTTACACTGTCTCTTATGTCTCCTTCTCTTACACTGTCTCTTATGTTTCCTTCTCTTACACTGTCTCATATGTCTCATTCTCTTACACTGTCTCTTATCTCTAAATTTCTGACTGTCTCTTATGTATCATTCCCTTGAATTTTATCCAATGTTTTACTCTCGTACACCTTATCTCATCAGTCTCAATTTCTTACATCGTCTCTCCTCCTGGCGCTGGCCTTACTACACACACACACACAACACACACACACACACACACACACACACACACACACACACACACACACACACACACACACACACACACACACACACTGCCTTTTTACGTATGTGTTCTTATGCGTCAGAGCCACACAGTCACCGCGGTATCCATTACAAAAAAACATTCATGTGTGTTGTGTTTAAAAGTCGTCAGTCCACCAAGCCACTTTTGACTTTCCGAGGCAGCAAATGTTTTCTCAGTGTAATTCTTTGAGGTTCGTGGTTGGCTTTAACACTGATATGATGTGGGATGTTGTTTCTGTGAGATTTTATGGGGGTTATTATTATCTTTGGTCAGTGAATTGGGTAGGGGAGGAGGAGCATTGATTTCACCACGATATGTCAGAGAACAGAGTAGTACATACCTGAGTATTATTATTATTATTATTATTATTATTATTATTATTATTATTATTATTATTAAGCGATCTGTTTCATAGTGTATAGTCTGCAGTTATCAATTATCTTCCAATATTAAGATTAAACCAGGGGAATTACTGACGACACAGAAAATAAGCTTGAACTAATAGCGACTGATTTTCAATGCGACAACAAGGCCTTACCTCGTCGTGCAAGAGTTAAAGAGACGCCACTACAATGTGTCCCAGACTGGCGGAGGGTTGGCAGACAAACCTTCAGTAAATTCAATCGTGGAAAGTGAGAGCGAGCGTCGGCCTGGAATCTGCTCTCAACTGCCCAAGATAATTACGTAAAAGAGTCCCGCCGTGGAAACTTTTGGCCATTACAAACACGGGGGTGAGGTGAGGAGGAGGGTTGATATGCAGACAAGGGTGGCAGAAGTGAGGCGATATTCAGGGGAGGGGAGGGAGGCTAGGCAGGGGGATAGAGGGTTAGGCAGGGGGATAGAAGGTTAGGCAGGGGGATAGAGGGTTAGGCAGGGAGATAGAAGGTTAGGGCAGGGGGATATGAGGTACAATACAATGGGAGGAGGTGGGAGGGGCAGCCAGGGAGAGGGTAGGTAGGTAGATAGGATATGTATAGCGTGGTAGTGGGTAGGTAGGGGGAGGAGTGGCATGGGTATACGGTGTAAAGCAGGGAGAGCTCAGGAGAAAGAATGGATGGCATGATGTGAAGTCCAATACTGTGAAGGTGCCAAGAAGTGCCACCGATGACACCAGTATCAAGGGGACCACCACCACCACCACCACCACCACCACCACACTGTTCCTCCCATCCCCCTCAAGACCCACACAAATGTAGTACCGGTAAATGTTGTGTATAAACCCCACACCACAAGTTGTATCTCACCCAATGTAATCACTAGGTATCCAATAGCTTCAACCTGCTCGTGTTTCAATCAAAAGAGGTGTTTGTAGTGATGAGTGTGTGTGTGTGTTTGTAGTGATGAGTGTGTGTTTGTAGTGATGAGTGTGTGTGTTTGTAGTGATGAGTGTGTGTGTGTTTGTAGTGATGAGTGTGTGTGTTTGTAGTGATGAGTGTGTGTGTTTGTAGTGATGAGTGTGTGTGTGTTTGTAGTGATGAGTGTGTGTGTTTGTAGTGATGAGTGTGTGTGTTTGTATGTGGGTTTGTTTGTTTGTTTTGCTGGTGAGTGTGTGAGGCACTTGGTTGCTCAGTTGAGATTTTTCTTCATTAAATACCCAAGTTTTAATCCTGCTATTATATATTTTCTCGTTAACTTTAAATCGCCATCAAGAACCAACCCTTTTACATAAACAACCATTCCTGACCTGCCTACCACCATCATAACACCTGCCTCACCACCATGTATAACAATAACCTGTACCACCACCACCACAACAACAACAACAACAACAACAACCACAACAACAACCACCACAACAACAACCACTACCACCACCACCACAACAACAACCATCACCACCACCACCACACATGCCCCACCAATATTCCCACTACATCACCTCCGCCACCACAATCACAACAACAACACCACCACTACCAACACCAACACACTGGCCAATAACAATCCAATCAAAATGTCCAACTTACTTACCACCACCACTACCACCACCACTACCACCCTTAGCACAGGAAACACGGCTCTTAATGTGTGGGAAGAAACGAGATGGGGTGTAGAGCGGTCGCTGGGAGTCACTGTTTGCAGACCACGACCGAGGGTAAAGAAAAACTTACCCCACACCACACACACATCCTCATCCCCAACGTCACTCATTCGTCCCTTCCTTTCTTGCCTGACACTCACGACTCATGAATGACGGCATGTACGATACAAAGGATTAGCGTACAACTCTCTCTCTCTCTCTCTCTCTCTCTCTCTCTCTCTCTCTCACACACACACACACACACACACACACACACACACATTTACACACAGACACTTGGCAGGGCTTGGGAAGGGTGGAGGTTGATGGCCTGTGTAACTCGCCACAAAACAAGAACCCTTCGCTACAATTACCTCACCTAACAACACAAACCACAACAAACATGACACTCAGCTTCCTTCCCCTATACACGCCCCCATCCTGTACTGTACACACTGTAGGTTCCTCTGTAAGTTGGTAGATATCACACTGGCATCTTGTCCTTCGTTCTCAAGTCAATCTAATCTAACTAAGGCTTCCTCCATCATCGACTGTGATTATGGAGGTTTAGAGAACACCTGTGAATCAAAACGGAGCAATATAAAGGTACACCGACGAGGTAAATTACTAGTGTGAAAGAACGAGCCCTTTTAAAACTTCCCACAGCTGCCGCCACAAGTCATATAAAATACATGTGACTGGGAGGCTGATTGATTCACACACTGACTTCACTGACTTAGATTGATTAAAAAAAAACGTCAATGAACACACAACAATATTGGGCATGTGGCTGCGATGGGGAAGGAGATAATAAAGATGAAATATAATAAGTTTTAAAGGGAGGAAAAGTAAAGGAATGATTGTTTGACGATTAGAAAGTGTTTAAAGTCCATGTCAGTTAACTTTTATCTCTTACTCTCGCCAACTTAAATTCCGACACGCTAACATTTCAATCTCTGTTTAGTTAATTCGGGTGAAAACAATTACCGACGTCCAAAGAATAAAACACCTTAACCTCACTTTCACTGTTATAAAACCTCTACACCTCATCATTACCATAAAATATATACAGTACACTTTACCTTCCCTCATCACCACCACCACCACCATCTTATCGTTTTTCCACCGCTACCACCACCACCCTCCCCACCACCACCAGCACCACCCCCACCCCCACCCCCACCACCTGTCGCCATCTACTCCCACGGGCGTCACCACGGGTTTCCTGCCTGTGGTCCCACCTTCGTGACGGCCAGGTTGACCACCACTGTACCATTCTCTTCTTCCTTGTCACACTACACACTCCCTTTAGTCATCACACTACTCATTCACACCTTCCCTTATCTCTCTTATCTCTTCCTTGTTACACTACACACTCAGTTATGTCATCATACTTCTCATTCACACCTTCCCTTATCTCTCTTATCTCTTCCTTGTCACACTACACACTCACTTATGTCATCACACTTCTCATTCACACCTTCCCTTATCTCTCTTATCTCTTACTTGTCACACTACACACTCACTTCTGTCATCACACTTCTCAATCACTTTCTCTCACACACCTTCCCTTATCACTTCCCTCGACACTAAACTAAAGGGAGGAAGAGAGAGAGGGAGGATAGAGGGGAACATGAGAGGTGGAGGAGTGGGTCACCTCAACACACCAATCCGAAGGTGAGCAATGAGTGTTTTCCTGAGTGTGGAGTTGTTGACCTGGCTGGTGCTTGCCCCTCAGGACACTCCCACGCCACTCACCTTTGTATGTTTGTTTATGTGTCGTGTCTTTTCTCCAGCACCTACAACCACCACCATCATCACCACTAACTTTTCAACCACAAAGATTTACCAGCAAAATCTAATTCTTCTGGTCTCTCTCTAATCATGATATCTACACATTAACTAAAAAATGTATACACGTAGCACCTTCTGTCTGCAGATTTACCAGTAATGTTGTAATTCTTCTGGTGTGTGTCTCTCGAATCATGTTATCTACACCTTAACTAATAATCTTATACACGTAGCACCTTCTGTCGTGTGGCACCTTCCCCATACTGATCTATTCAGAGTATCAATACACTTTTTTAGTCAGTGGGTGTAGCACCAATTGACAACAAGTTACCGGTTTCATTACTCGTGGGAATTTTACAGCTCCATAACACCTCCTCCCTAAGGCTGTAAACATTTCACTGTAAAATGAAACGTGAAGCTGGGGGAACGCACGTCAATGTATTTAACAGCAGGCTATAACATTAATCTTTAAAACTCGGGAAGTGGTTTAGAAAAATACTTTATCGTTCACTCATTTCAGTTTACAAAAGCTGAGGAGTTAACCTACTATAGTTTTCCGGCCTTTGCACTCCACAACGACCAACTTTCTCTACACTAACTTTCAGACAAAATGTAAGGGAACGGAATGAAATACTGAATGGTGAGGGGAAGGGAAGGGAAGAGAGGGGAGGAGGAGGAGGAGGTGGAGGTGGTGGGAGGCATGGGGAAGGAATGTCACCTGTAGGAAAGCACATGTAGTTCACCTGTAGGTTAATGTCAATCTGAGGTGTGTCAGATATTTTAGTGGTAGTGGTAGGAGGGGGGTTGGGGTCAGTCCTCCCTTCAGTTGTACACCCCCTCCCCCTCCCCCCAACCTTGCTACATCCGGGTTACTCCTGGGTCAACCTGCTCACGCTCACCCACTCACTCTCTGCTCCACTCTCAATACACCTCAGCCGTATGTATGTACAGTCCCTGTCATAAATTCGTTACCTAGTTAATCTAATTATAAATATTCCGGCACTGGACATAGGTTTTACATGAAGCCCGATACCGAGGCTCGAATCAACACCAAACACCCCCTCCCTCCTCCACACACACACACACACACACACACACACACACAAACGGTGTGGCTCCTTTAGTATTTTCAGCCTGGGTCCAAAACCTTATGTGCAATACTGTACAGAGATATATACAGTATATATATATGGCCCCGAATAGTCTCAACACACAGCAGTAGTCTCGTGTTGTGAAGGTTTTATACACCATGTCACCCTTCACTTCACAATTTACCTGCTATTCTTCTCAACTTATTCACGCTATTCTTCTCGACTTATTCACGCACCTTGCCTCCAACACTTTTAATACTTTTAGCCTCCTTGTGCCTCTTGTCATATGTAGTGTAGCCACCTTCCTTCACCTTCCCTCCATTCTGTGTTCACATAACTCTTACACTCACCATCCACCACCTGACCCCATCCTCCTCCATCCACCACCTGACCCCATCCTCCATCCACCACCTGACCCCATCCTCCTCCATCCACCACCTGACCCCATCCTCCTCCATCCAGCCTCCCTCTGGCCTCTCCATTACAATACCCCTTTCTTGCCCCCTGCCCCCCGCCCCCCCCTGCCCCCCCGCCGTGTGAGCTGTACCTGTTGCGCGTCTCTTCACCCCACGGCACCACCATGACTTACGCCTTCCCGACCCCATCAACCCTGCCCTCAGGCTTTCAGGTTGTATGTATGTATGTGTGTGTGTGTGTGTGTGTGAAAGAGAGATACAGAGGGAGATAAAGAAAGAAAAGGGGGGGGGGCGAGCTTGGAAAGGAGAGAAAGAGAGAGATGAGTAGGGGTGTATAGTAGTGGTACCAAAGGGTTTGTTTGTGCTATGAGGTGCATAGTGACGTCAGGGTAGAAGATGAATTTCATGCTGAGTGTTTACACTTGAGACGTCACCTGTAAAGTCAAGGTGACGGATGGTGGTGAGATCATTGCAGAGGACCTAGGGAGGAAGAGAATAACACACAGAAAAGGGAGGGTAATTGGGGGAGTAGAACGGTGAGGGAGACGTAAAAGTACCAACGAGGGTCAGGGAGCAGTGGGAGTGTGAGGGAATGAGACTACAGAAGCTGAAGGAGGAAAGGGAGGGGGTGAGGGTGCAGGAAGAAAAACACACAACATAAGCAACAACAACAACAACAACAACAGAAGGCAGCTAAAACAGGCATCCAGAATAAGTGATGTAAAATAACAGCTTAGCTTGCACACAAATTCCCATCAAGCACAATGAATAAATAATACGAGGTGTGAGGTGGGGAGGCAGACACTCTGACACACAACATTTTCCATGATTTTCCTTGAGGGAGGCTGTGGTAATGGTAGCCAGGAGAGTCTAGGCTAAATATAAAAGTGTTCCTATATCGACAGTACGGTTTGTTTACATTATAGAGGGTTTTCTCGATGAAGGAGTAGGTCGAGTGAATCTTTTTTTAGGTTAGGGATTTGAAGGGCTAAGTATAGACAGTAAACCACCTTATCATTATTTTCTTTTAACATCAACTACACAAGGCTTAAGTAACAAAAAAGAGTACTACACATCATCAAGTCAAGTACATACATACGTGACATTATCTTCACTCCCTTCCCCTTTCTGTTCATCCCCTCCTCACCCACCCACACCCTCCCATCAATCCTCCTCCCACTCTCCTCTTTACCATTTCATCATCGTGACCCTTATATATATCCGCTTCCTGCTTCATTACTCAGTTCTCTCACTCTTTGCCCTAACCAGCTCCCTTATCCTTCTCTATTCATACCCATTCCTTCTCCACTACTCAGCTCTCTCTCTTTGCACTAACCATCTCCATTCTCCCTCCCTCAACCCCCTTCTCCTCCACTATTCGAACCCACTACACTTTTCTGCCCACCTCCCACCCTTACCCATCTTTCCCAATAGCCTACCTCCCCTACCTACTTATATATATAGTTCCTCCACATGACACCACTTCACCCCCTCACCATGCACCCAACACATATATAATCACTCCTTCTGCCCCTCCCTGACCCACAGAGCCACCCCATGCCCTACATTCTGGCACACTCCCCCCCCCCCCCCTCCAGCCCCTGCACACTTCTTCATCACCACTCTTCCCTCCTCTCTCCCTCCTTCCCAACAACACCATCTCCTTCCCAGGCGACCACCAGCGCCAATGTTAGCGCTTTTCGGCGAACACTTGTATTTAGTTCCTATATTTTATATGGTGTTTGGGGAACATGAGTGTGTACAGTGATGGTTTTCATGTAGTAAAGTTATCACACGCGGCTCCAATGCTTTGAAAACTACTCATAAATACCTAAATATTGCAACATCGATCGTAGAAAAACAGCAAAGTTTGTACCTCTTGACAGCGACACTGCACATCCGGCCGCCCAAGCCCTCAGGCTCCACACACGTCGTAATATTAAAACTTGACAGAGGTTCTGTGAATGGCGCGCGTGGCAAAGAGATGATGGATGCACACTAGCGACTACCTGCTACTTTGTTTGGTGTCTGTGTTGCGTAACAAAGTAGGCTACTCATTGCAACTCAAGCCTCTGTAATTGTCATTATTTTGTGATGGTGGTAAAGATTTACATGAAATCGTTTTTCGCCTTTAATCAAATGTTATGCTTCTCTCTGATACGAATAACAATCCGGTATTAGTCAGAGAAAAATGTTGTCAGCAACAGTTAATAAACTTTAAGTCGGAGAGACATAAACAGTTTTAACCAGATATTAAATAGAAATTAAAATATTTTTTGAATACCATCCCAGGTGTTTCGGTGGCGAACAGAGAGCAAAAGCTGAGTGCTTGAGGGTGACAGCTGGCAGGGAAAGGACCAGGTGTGTTGAGAGGAGGGGAAGAGGAAGCAGGGTTGGGAGAGAAGAGAAAGAAATCATATGGTATGAAAGGACGGTAAGGCGGAGGCAGGGGTACACACAAACACAGGTTGGAGAGATGGTGACAGGGTGTGTAGGGCAGAGGGAAGGCCGGAGGAAGAAGCAGGGGAAAGCAGAAGGGGAGATGATAAATGAGGAGAGAGAGAGAGAGACAAGAAGATACAGAAGATAATAAGAACAGAGAGAGGATTGATGTAGGAAAGAGAAGGTGGTGGGAATGATGCAAGGGTAAGATGAACTAGTCGGACAGGGGGTCTTGGAGGAAGGGGGGGGGGGGGGGGGTAAAGGGTATGTGCGGCAGGGGGTCAGGGGGGAGGGGGGGGAGGGGAGGATGAGGAGGGGGGGGAGGGGAAGGATGAGGAGGGCGGGGCTGCTCATCTGGACACACTAAGTTGAGCGACATTCAGACTAGTGAGGAGTGACGACCAATGAAAGCCCCTCACGCTTACCAAACACCAGAGACAGCACAGGGGAAGGCAGGAGAGGAGGGACAGGGGGAGGGGAAGGGAGGAGAGGAGCGGCAGGGGAAGGGAGGAAAGGAGGGGCAGGGGAAGGGAAGGGGAAGAAAGGAGAGGGGGGAAAGAAGGAAGTAAGGGAGGGGCAGAGGAAGAAAGGAGGGAAGGGAAAGGAAAAGGAAGGAAAGGAGGGGAGGTCGGGGGATGTGGAGGGCAGTGAAGGAAAGGTGACATAAAAAATACGGAGAACCAAGGAAGGAGGAAAGGAAGGAAGGAATGAAGGAAGGGGAGGTAAAGGGATGGAATGGAATGGGCAAGAAAGGAAGGGAGGTATGAAAAAATACGGAGAGAATGAATGGATGAGGAAAGGAAGGAATGAAGGAAGGGGAGGTCGAGGGCAGGAATGGGAAGGAGAGTGACAATGAGAGGGAGAGTGATGGAGGGCAGGATGGAGTCCATATGGGCAGAGGGAAGGGAAGGAGGA
The DNA here is from genome assembly GCA_034508575.1 of Petrolisthes manimaculis. Taxonomy (NCBI): domain Eukaryota; kingdom Metazoa; phylum Arthropoda; class Malacostraca; order Decapoda; family Porcellanidae; genus Petrolisthes; species Petrolisthes manimaculis. The sequence continues at coordinate 24,783 of JAWZYT010004880.1, forward strand.
TATGGGGAATTAAGCAGCAAGATTAGCCGGCTAAAAAAAGGGAAGGGGGATGTGGAAGGGGGCAGGGAGGGGTATTTTGAATGTATATATGTATGGAGTCGTCAAAGGCCGCCTCACCTTACACAAAAGCCTCGATATACACCAAATACTTTTATCGACTGGGAAGGGATGAAGGGAAGGGAAGGGAAAGGAAGGGAAGGGAAGGGAAAGGGAGGGGAAGGGAGGGGAGCGCCCACGGATTACAAAAGAATATAAAAAAAGAGTCTAAATTGATGCTATAGAAAAGATTGATTGACGTATCTGTTAAATCACTCGGAAGGGTTGGCAGATGCACGGGGATGCTGAGGCCAATTACTTTTTTTTTTTTTTTTTTTTTTTTTTTTTTTTAAAGTACTGTAGGATATATACACGTTTTTGTTGTCATCAAGATTGTTGTATACAGTATTTATGGTGAGGAGAAAAGGTGAATGCTACTAATAATACTTTACTGAGTGATTCTTTGCGTGTTCACAAACCATTATTATCTTTTATGTATTTGTTCTTAAAAAGTTCTCATCGACATCGATAAAATTTAATATTACTCTGTATAAATAAAATTAATACTTTAAATATACAAAGAATACCCAAAATACATAAATAATACTAATAAATTAAAACCAATACTCTAAATATATAAATAATACTTTAAAACTAAAAATAATACCAAAAAAATACAAATAATACCAAAAAATATTCTATATATACAAACAATACTTTAAATATACCGTACAAATTATACTTTACTTTACGAATACAGATTTTACTCTAAATAAGCAAATAATACTCTGAAAATATATTATAATTCTGTAAATATACACACAATACTTTATAAATACAAACATTACTTTACAAATACAAACAAATCTTTACAAACTTTACAAACACACATAATCTAGTAAATAGTCAACCAACCGTATCGATAGGGAAGGAAATCGTCTCACAACATTGACCTCTGTGACCTCTGTGAACATTATAATACCTGGCCTCATAATACTAACCTCTGGAAACATTATATACCTGCTGGCCTCATAATACTGACTCTGTGAACATTATATACCTGGTCTCATAATACTGATACAATTGGTCTTACACTTATACTTTGACAACAGAAATAGGACGGTATAAAAAAGTAATAATCCGAATCTAATCACTCAGAAATCTATATATTATTATTATGCCCTCGTTTCCATGTTGTTAAGGAGTTCCTCACAAAACACTTAACACATTTACACATGCTTACATTCCCACACACGATTGTTAGTATAATGATGGTTTTGTAAAGTATATTATTCATTTTCAGCACACGTATACTACTTATAAATGCAGCTATCATACTTTCACTTAATTAAATGTACAGTCTCTCTCTCTCTCTCTCTCTCTCTCTCTCTCTCTCTCTCTCTCTCTCCACACACACACATACACAAACGCATCATTAAAGCTGGATCATCCAAGGGTTCTTTCCTCTGAGCTCAATATAATCGTAGAGACTGGAGAGTAGTGGGAGAAGAGAGGGCCCTCATCTCCCCTACACTCTGTGGGGCATTAGCTTTTGATCTCCTCCACAGCTGCTCTCACTTTACCTCAAACACGGCCGCTAACTCCACCTTTAATTTACCATTTGGGTTGCCTTCAGTCACCTGGTATCTTCCCTCCCTTGCTACCGTGGGCACAACTTATATACACTATTATATAAAGAGAGTGTAATTCAGTTTTATCTCTCCCTGCATGATGTCCCTGTTAATTTTTATTGCCTCTGTCTCAGACCAATTCATTTCTGCATGGCTGGCGTTATGTCCGTCTGTGTGTGCTGCCTTTATCACACGATCCTTCTCATACTGTCTCTTTTCACAACTGTCTCTTCCAGTTGGCCGACTATAATCTCTTCCTGTTGCCTCAGTCTCCTTTCTTACCTTGATGCTTTTACAATCTTAACACATTATTCTGTTACTTCTTTACTCCTACCAATTTATCCATACTCTTCCTCAACATTTGTTCCTTCCAACTCTCACTGTCTAATCATGGTTCTTCCCTGCCGCTACCCTGATTCAGTCTTTCTCAACACTGTTACATTTTGTTGTGTGTATCCCATCTCATATCAAACTCATCCACTGCTTTTAGCTGGAACGACCTGGCCCCTCCAACTCCATTTCTTTTCCCTCTCCCGAGCAACATAACGTCCCTCTCTTACTCAGCAACTGTCCCTCTCATTTTATCTCCCCCTTCACCCCAGCACGTGTCCCTCTCCCCTCACGTTGCACCTGTGTGTCACTGGGTTCCCCTCAGCCAGCCCGACATCTCACTACACCTGCTAAAAGCCCGGCATAATCACCCATTAGTGTCACCATTATTACCCTCACCCTCCACGTCCGTCCCCCTTCACCAGAGCAGGAGTCAAGGGGGCCATTGTGGTGTAATTATTGTGTTGTTCCCTCATCACACTTGGTACTATTACTGACCCAAGCCTCTCTTCAATACAACACACCTGTTATCACTATACTGCCTACAACACCTGTCATCATTACCTGTCAACAACACCTGTCATCACTACTGCTTGCATTACCTGTCATCATTACCCTCACTGCATGCTGCACACCTCCCTTACTGCAACATATACACACACCTACCCACCATTGCTGTCCCACACCTGCCACAATAACTCTCCTACACGTGCAAAACATC